>PVKV010037169.1:0-15052 GCA_004027835.1 Alouatta palliata
TTTTTTTTTTTTTTTTTTTTGTTAAAGACGGTTTCACTGTGTCGGCCAGGCTGGTGTCCAACTCTGACCTCAAGTGATCCACCTGCCTCAGCCTCCCAAAGTGCTGGGATTAAAGGCATGAGCCACCACACCTAGCCAGAAAGGGAAGCATCTTTTCTATACCTGACTGTGTGATAGCTGAGTCTTCATAGTCATCAGAGAGCACCTCATTGTAAGTTCTTTAGTGGAGCAAAAGCATGACCTCACTCTTCTTTCTGCCTAGGAAATGTTGGCAGTAGATGCCCCAAGGAGACATAAGGTATCCGTCCATGTTCTTGCCAGGGAAATGGATTCTTGTAAGTATTGAATATTGCCTTTTTAAGTCAATTTTTAGGCTCATGTTGAGCCATCTGATGGTTGGCCTTTGTCATAACTACATGCCTTATAGAACACCAGAAAGTAAAAGAGGTAGAGAACGGGAACTGGAGATAAGGTCTACAGATATAAGGGGAAAAGATAAATGAGGTAGTGAAGGAGAGAACCAATACCAGGTGATAGAATGCTGAGCTGGCCACAGCATCACAGGAAAACACAGCTGCTTGCTGATGGGATGTCTCCAAAGAGGCTGCATGAACCACTGCATGTGAGGAGTATGGGTAAGCAAGTTAACTTCCCAGTCCTTCTCATTTTCTGGCTTTCACTGGCCAAAGTTTGTCTTGTGGCCATTAACTCCCCTGGCTTTCTGGGCAGTTTTACTGGGTCCTTCTGGGTGGCCAGAAAGTCAGATTAGACCTAAGCACTAAAACTGCCATGGCCAGTTTTAGGACCTCAGGAATATCATGAGCCATCATTGGGTGGCTCCGGATAGAAGGCAGGACAAGTACTTAAGGCCTTGGGTAGCAGGCAACCTGGGGAGGATCTGAGAAGTACATGAACTGGGTCTTGTGCAGTTTTTTAATTAACTGAGTCTAATTTAGATTTGTTTTTAGTTGTTGTTGTGTGCTAGTATCAGTAAGTACATTAAACCTTTTATTTTCTTACAGGTCCTGTTGTTGGAGAGTTCCCATGTCAAAATGATATAAATTTGTCACAAGCACCAGCCTTGCCACAAGTAAGAAACATAAATGTTATGTTAGAGTGTACTGACAGAGGACTTCTTATTTAGAAGAAGCCTTTTTTGTGTGTTTGTTTTGTTTTGAAATGGAGTCTCACTCTGTCGCCCAGGCTAGAGTGCAGTGGTATGATCTCGGCTCACTGCAGCCTCTGCCTGTTGGGTTCCTGCCTCAGCCTCTTGAGTAGCTAGGATTACAAGTGCCTGCCACCACATCTGGCTAATTTTTGTATGTTTAATAGAGAGAGGGTTTCACTATGTTGGCCAGGATGGTCTCCAATTCCTGACCTCAAGTGGGTCACCCACTTTGGCCTCCCAGAGTACTGGGATTACAGATGTAAGCCACCGCGCCTGGCCAGAAGTAGCTTATTCATCAGGACACTGATGAACTAAAAGTTTCAGGTCACCAGGTGTTGAACCTTCTACTTTAAATCTTGAACATCTAGTCACTCAGCCTCTACCCTTGTCTGCCTTTGCCTCCTGTTTGAACAGTTGTGTTATTCTGCAATGAATCATCTTTGGCCACATCTGTTCCTAGCACTGAATATTGGAGAGAGACCTCTTAGTCTTTTCCCATGTTGCCTGTGTATTTTAATCATCTAGAAGGATTGGCATTCACTTGCAGGAGGAGGAAACTGGCAGTGTAACTAGGCCCTTTCCAGGCGGGCACACCAGCTTCTGCTACTTTGCTGAAGCCTTGATGCTAAGCCTCTAAGTCCCTGGTGAGCCAGCCCTTGTTTGCCTAGAGGAAAACCAGAAGTGTTCCTTCTGGCCCACAGCCCCAGTAAGGACACTTATCAATAGGTTTTATAGACCAGTTCATGACTCTCTGGGCCTCCTGATCCAGAAGAAAGGTCCGCAGATCATGATACATGGGGTGTTAGGTAAAGGAGCCTCAGACTCCCCCCCTAAAAAAAAATATAGAGAGAGAGAGGGAGAGTATAGAACTGAGGTGTGCTCCCAGCGCCACCCAAAAAATTTGATGTCCTTATTCTGATGTTTAGGTTAAATACACTAACAAGAAACTTTTTTCTTTGCAGCCTGAAGTGATTCAGAACATGACCGAATTCAAGCGTGGTCTGCCACTGTTTCCCCTTGTGAAACCACATATTAACTTCATGGCTGCAAAACTCTGAAGATTCCCCATAGGTGGGAAAGTGCAAGTGGATGCATTCCTGAGTCTTCCAGAGCCTAGGAAAATAATCTTGGCCACTTTAATAGTTTCTGATTCACTGTTAGAGAAACAGAAAAAAAGTTGTCAAATGTCATTATGTAGAAATATTATAAATCCAAAGTAATTAAATTACAAAATCTTATAGATGTAGAATATTTTTAAAATACATGCCTCTTTAATATTTTAAAATTTTTCTTTTCATTAACTGAAATTTTCCCTATATAACAGTGCTTAAAATGAATGATATTCCTATAGAATCTTCCTTCCCTATTCTGTAAAATAGTCATTTGTCCGAAGAAAGTCAAAGCTCTTTTCTATAAGCCTCCTAGGTTGACATAGAAGGCTTCACAACATTTAGAAAGGTAATACTTTCTTAAAAATTGATCCTCAAATTTGCTTTCTACTTGATGGTTTCATGTAAATCAGTGGAAAACATTACATTTGGCAGATGATGAACAAAGCAATGTAGTCTTTTATTAGTGAAATTGCTGGTTATATAAGGCATGGTTTTAATCTTTTTATAAAATTTGAACATGTTTTTTATTCCAACTGGTAAAATGCTAGAAAACCCTACTTATTTACAATGCTAGAAATACACTTACATCAATTTTGTCCTAAACTGAATTTCTCAGGATTACTGTGGTTTCTTTCTGATTGAATTATATTGACCTTCTTCATAGTTGGTTTGCAGTGTTCCATCAGTTTTACTTTTTCTCATCAACATATTGCTTTAACACAACATATTTATTTAACACGTACAAATGGGTCAACTTCAGATCCTACTGAGTGTGTGACATGCTTTTCCAACATCAGCTTTTTGTAACCACCTATATAACTTTTTATTACAGTGAAATTGCAGTCAGTATGTGAACCAAAATATCTTGCCCCTTTATGAATTTAAAAGGCAATCAAATACAAACCCACCGTTTTGGAAATAGAAACGATAAAGCCTCGCATTCTTATATAGCAAGCCTTCATAAGGTTGTAAAATCCCTTGTTGCTACCAGTCTAATCTTGCCTTAAGTGTTGTTATTTTTTTGAATATATAAATATAAACATACAAACACAGATGATGACTGGAGTGGACTTTTAAAAAATATTTTTTTCATGAGATACTATTTTAGGTGAAATTGTTACTGTAGATTTAACAGCTGTTTTGAAATATTTGCTGTTATTAAAACTTGCTTCAAGAGAAATTGTGAATATATTTCCACGTACAAGCACCATTAACAGTAAGTGGCCCTGTCGTCCACTAACTCAGGCAAAGTAAAGAATGGCATTTTACCTCCCTGTATGATTTGATTTGTAGGACTTTCTTCTGAGGAGCCGTGTCTTTTCACATCTTTACATTTGCCATTTTCCAAATCTCAATTTAGGCAAGAACAATATAGGCACAACTATGGGGCTGCTTTCAAAAGCGGGATTCCCATTTCTACTGTCAGATCAATGTGGTGCTGTAACCATCTTTTTATCCCTACCTTCAAGAACTTCCTTGTTGAAGCCTGTCTTTGTCCATCGGAAGGTGTATGAAATCATCCCTTCCTTCCGGTTTTATGCATTTGTAGACTATGCAGCTTTTCATCAACCTGCAAGGATATATAAGACAGATCTAAAATTAGGCCTGAGTGTTCTGATCTGACACTGTACTAGTAAATAAAAATCCACCTACCTTTTATGTGGAAAATTATGTACTACTGAGTAACTTTTAGCTCTTTTTAAAAAAATAGGTGAAATTTGTCTTTTTTATGAGAATGACACATGAAGAGATCTGAGAGCATCTCACGTAGTCTTCCATGAACCTGCAATTTAGTATGCGCCAACGTTTTCCAGTTTCCAGGCTGGATGTAGAGCTGCAGTTGGATCACTCAGGCATACTAATGGATCCATTTAGATGGGTCCAAGCTGCAGTCCATGAGCAATAACAGACTACCCCAGATACTGCAGTTTACTCAGTGCTTAGTACATGAGACTTGTGGAACTAAGTTGTTAGTTACCTGAGGCTTCTTAAGAAAGTCGTCTTTTTGACCAGTTGATGTGAAAGAAGGAGCATGTGACACAGCCAGTATGGTAGAGTGCCAGGGTTATCCTGTTTACAATAAATTGCCTGAACTTAACCTCCGGAGTCTGCATTTGTATTATTTTTCCAGTTTTAGTGAAACAGTACAGTGGCCAGTTCTCAGCTTACCTCTCAACATCCCAATTTGACCAGATTTCTTGCTTTCATTGTTCATAATGCAGAAAGCAGTGCATTCTAATAACATTTTAAAAGGTGTTTCTGGGTAACTGATTTTTGTCAATTAGAAGACTCAATTTCAGAACCTTATGAATAGGTCACTTTTGTAAAACAGGAATCTGAGTATTTGAGATTCGACTCCTTGCTGTGGGTATTGTCACTGACTCCAAACCCAGAAAGATTTGTTTCTGGCCTTACAGGGATGAAAATGAAAAAGATAGAAAAACAAACTATTTTTGTGTCCTCTACAATACATCCTTACATCTTGTTGCCACATCTCCAGTTGCAGTTTAGGCAGATATCTTGTTCAGTTTCTATCTTCTTGATCCCTGTCAAAGTAATTTTTCTATTCATGTAGTGGCCAGCTGGCTCAGACAGGCATTTCAAGAGGAAATCTGCTTGTTCCTCACTTTCCAGCCTCGGACAGAGATCCAGCCACACAGTCAGCATTGTGCTCAGGGATCATGCGGCAGCCCCACACAGAGGCCAAGGGCAACTCCAGGTTTTATCAGTTGGGATAGCCTTCCCCTCGTTAATAATACGTGGAGGACCTCAGGACTCAGCAGGTTCCCTTATTGTATTTTTTTTTTTTTTTTTTGAGACAGAGCTAGAGTGCAGTGGCAAGATCTTGCCTTACTGCAACCTCCACCTCCTGGGTTCCAGTGATTCTCCTGCCTCAGCCTCTGGAGTAGCTGGGATTATAGGTACACACCACTGTGCCTGGCTAATTTTTTGTATTTTTAGTAGAGATGGGGTTTTGGCCATGTTGGCCAGGCTGGTCTCAAACTCCTGACCTCTGGTGATCCACCTGCCTCAATCTCCCAAAGTGCTGGCATTACAGCCAGCCACTGTGTCCAGCCCACTTTTTTTTTTTTTTTTTTTTTTTTTAAGACAGGGTCTCTGCCGCCCAGGCTGAAGTGTGATGGTGTGATCCTAGCTCACTACAGCCTCAAACTCCTGGGCTCAAGCAACCCTCTCAAGTAGCTAGGACTACAGATGTGCACCAACACACCAAGATTATTTTACTTTTTATTTTTTGTAGAGATAAGGTCTCACCATGTTGCCCAGGCTGGTCTTGAACTCCTGGCCTCAAGTGATCCTCCCGCCTCCAGCCTCCAAAAAACAGCCTCCCATGATCATGCAGGAAGCAAATTCAAACCTCCACTCAGTTCTTTAGACTTTAGATCTCATTGTTCCATGTGGATTTCCTGTAATAATAGCTTCCAAGCTGATTAATGTCCTTGTGAAACAAGTAGACAGTTGCTTTTACATGTGGATGTGACTTTACCTTTTTCCCATGTACCATCTTGATCTCTTAACATTGCCTATTTTGGAGGGCATGAGACCAGATCTTACGGTCTTGCCCATTTCACTTCACCAGGCTACTTTGAGACTAGTTATCACCACTGCCTGGAGAATCTCCCTCCCTTCCTTTTGGGGGTAATCCAGGCCTCAACCCAGTGTAAGCTCTCCTTCCTATTGCCCTGGAGTGATAAGAGTGTGTCTGGGATCTTTCAAGAAGTTTGGAAGAGGCCAGGCAGGGAGGCTCACACCTAAATCCCAACATTTTGAGAGGCGAGACAGGGGGATCACTTGAGGTCAGGAGTTCAAGACCAGCCTGGCCAACATGGTGAAACCCCGTCTCTACTAAAAATACAGAAATTAGCAAGGCATGGTGGTGTGCACCTGTAGTCCCAGCTACTCAGGAGGCTGAGGCAGGAGAATCGCTTGAACCCAAGAGGCAGAGGTTGCAGTGAGCCAAGATCACACCACTGTACTCCAGCCTGGGTGACAGAGTGACACTCTGCCTCAAAAAAAAAAAAAAAAATTTGGAAGAAGACTAAGAGTCAAGTTCACCCGTGACACCACCACAGAGACAGCCACTGCTTGCATGGTGTTTCTCCACAGTCTTCTTCCTGTGCATATGGGACGGGGTCATGTACTGAGTGTTGTAACTCTTCCCCTCAGTAGCCTATCTATACTGAGCATTTTCCACATGGATGTTCTTGAAAAAAGTGTGTCTTCTGTTGTCACTGTCGGCTCTTTGGTATCATGTTGTATTTGTTGTTTGTTTATCGAATCCTCTGTGGGGGTTCTAGGGTGTTTTCAAGTTCTGATCTGTGATAAACTTCCTTGTGCAGAGTATGTGTGTGATTTTCTGATTATTCCTTTAAATTTCTGGATTATGGAATATGAATATATTTAACTTTATATATTGAAAAATGTTTAATGTACAGAAAAGTTGTTGAAATAGTACAGTGAATTCCCATATACCCTTCACCCTGTATTCACCAGTTTTGTTTCGCATCCTGTTCGTTCTCTCTCTCATGTGTGTGTGCACGTGCACATGTTTTGCCAAATCATTGGAAAGTTGCAGATGTTATGACTCCTTACCCCTAAATACTGCATCAGGTGTCTTCTGATAACAAGGTCAGTATGTGATAACGAATTTTCCCTCACTCAGTGGGAAGTCTGGCTCTGTCTTCTTTCTCTTTGTTATAGACAATTATATACCAGTAACTCTGACAACTTAGATGAGATGGACACATTCCTTCAAAGACACAGATTGCCAAAACAGACATGAAAAGAAGTAGAAGATTTGAATATTCCCTTACCTATTAAAGAAATTGAATCACAATTGAAACCCTTCCTACAAAGAAAATTCCAGGCCCACATGGCTTCACTAGTGAATTCTATTTAACATTTAAAGAAGGGATTATACCAATCTTACATAACATTTTAGAAAATAGAGAGGGAAGCCCTTCCCAACTCATATGAGGCTAGCATTACCCTTATACCAAAATCAAAGATATTTCAAGAAAGGAAAACTCCAAGCCCTTAAAAACAATTCCAAAAGTCCTTAATTGGTTTTCAAATATTATACTAACCTTACATGATGACCAAGTGAATTTTTCCAGGAATTCAAGATTGATATATTATTTGAAAATCAAGCAAGGTGCAGTGGCTCACGCCTGTAATCCCAACACTTTGGGAAGCTGAGGCCAGGAGATTGCCTGAGGTCAGGAGTTCCAAGACCAGACTGTCCAACATGGTAAAACCCAATCTCTACTAAAAATTCAAAAATTAGCTGGGCTTGATGGCACACACTGAAATCCCAAGTACCTGGGACGCTGATGCAGGAGAATCACTTGAACCGGAGTGGAAAATTGGAAAATTGTTTAGTGGTATCTGCTAAAGTTGAACATAGTCATATGTCCTATGACCTTGAAATTTCACCTTTAGTTATGCCCACAGACATAGATGCAGATATATACCAAAGACATGTTTTGGCATTTTTTTTGTTGTTTTATTTACTTTTTTTTGAGATGGAATCTCACTCTGCAGCCCAGGCTGCAGTGCAGTGGCAGGATCTTGGCTCACTGCAACCTCCGCCTCCTGGGTTCAAGCGATTCTCCTGCCTCAGCCTCCTGAGTAGCTTGGGTCTATAGGCACATGCTGACACACCTGGCTTTTTTTTTTTTTTTTTTTTTTTTTTTTTTGAGACGGAGTTTCGCTCTTGTTACCCAGGCTGGAGTGCAATGGCGCGATCTCGGCTCACCGCAACCTCCGCCTCCTGGGTTCAAGCAATTCTCCTGCCTCAGCCTCCCGAGTGGCTGGGACTACAGGCACGTGCCACCATGCCCAGCTAATTTTTTTTGTATTTTTTTTTAGTAGAGACAGGGTTTCACCATGTTGACCAGGATGGTCTCGATCTCTTGACCTCGTGATCCACCCGCCTCGGCCTCCCAAAGTGCTGGGATTACAGGCGTGAGCCACCGCGCCCGGCCAATTTTTTTGTATTTTAGTAGAGATGGGGTTTCATCATGTTGCCCAGGCTGCCCTTGAACTCCTGAGCTCAGGCAATCTGCCCGTTTCAGCCTCCCAAAGTGCTGGGTTACAGCCGTGAGCCACAGTGCGTGGCCTGTTGTTTTGTTTTATTATTATTATGTTTGAAAGGAAGTCTCACTCTGTTGCCTAGGCTGGAGTGCTGTGGTGTGATCTTGCTTCACTGCACCCTCTGCCTCCCAGGTTCAAGCGATTCTCCTGCCTCAGCCTCCTGAGTAGCTGGGATTACAGGCATGCACCACCATGCCCGGCTAGTTTTTTTATTTTTAGTAGAGATGGGGTTTCACTATGTTGGCCAGGCTGGTCTTGAACTCCTGATGTCAGGTGATTGCCCACCTCAGTTTCCCAGAAGGCTGGGATTATAGGTGTGAGCCACTGTGCCCAGACATGCCCAGCTGATTTTTTGTTTTTGTTTTTGTTTATAGAGACGGGGTCTCGCCATGTTGCCCAGACTGGAATGCAGTGGCTATTCACAGGCGCGATCCAACTACTGATCAGCACAGGAGTTTTGACCTGCTCTGTTTCCGACCTGGGACTGTTCACCCCTCCTTAGGCAACCTGGTGGTCCCCCACTCCCGGGAGGTCACCATATTGACGCCGAACTTAGTGTGGACACCCGATCAGCATAGTGCACTACAGCCCAGAACTTCTGGGCTCAAGCGATGCTCCCACCTCAGCCTTCCGAGTAGCTGGGACTATAGGCACGCACCACCGTGCCCAGCGCCCAGCTGATTTTTTAATTTTTTGTAGAGACAGGGGTCTTGCTATGTTGCCCAGTCTAATTTTGAACTCCTGGCCTCAAGTGATCTTGCTTGGCCTCCCAAAACGCTGGGATTACAGGTGTGAGGCACCACTCCTGGCCTCTCCGCCATTTTTTAATTGTGTTGCCAATCCTTAGATTTGTAGGAGTCCTGTATATTTTGGGTCTGAGCTCTTCCATTGATTTTATTATTTATCACTCTTTAGCTTGCCTTCTCACTCTTAATGGTATATATTGTACATCTTTTCTAGTTTGTTTTCAGTGAGAGAATTCAGCACCATCTAGTCAACCATTACCAGAAGCAGAACTTAATCTCTTATTTTAATGACTAAATTTTATTCCAGGCTAGGCACGGTGGCTCACGCCTGTAATCCCAACACTTTGGGAGGCCAAATTGGGCAGATCACCACCATGGTGAAACCCCATTTCTGCCAAAAATATAGAATTTAACTGGGCATGGTGGCATGCACCTGTAATCCCAGCTACTCAGGAGGCTGAGGGCAGGAGACTCACTTGAACTCAACAGGCAAAAGGTTTCTGTGAGCTGAGATCACACCACTGCACTCCAGCCTGGGCAACAGAGGGAGACTCCATCTCTCTCCCTTTTTTTTTTTTAAAGACGGGGTTTCACCATATTGGTCAGGCTGGTCTCGAACTCCTGACCTCAGGTGATCCACCCACCTCGGCCTCCCAAAATGCTGAGATTACAGCCTCCCAAAGTGAGCCACCGCGCCCAGCTGACTCCATCTCAAAAAAAAAAAAAAAATTATTACAGTAATGTGTGCATTATGATGAAGACTGAGCCATCCTCAGTGGGAATTAGTTTGAGAAACTTTTTTTTTCTTTTTCTTTTCTTTTTTTTTTTTTAAAGACGGGGTTTCACCATATTGGTCAGGCTGGTCTTGAACTCCCGACCTCAGGTGATCCACCGCCTTGGCCTCCAAAGTGCTTGGATTACAGGCGTGAGCCACCACGCCCAGCCTTTTTTTTTTCTTTTTTTTAGACAGTCTCTTGTCACCCAGGCTGGAGTGCAGTGGCACGATCTCAGCTCACTGCAACCTCCATCTCTCAAGTTCAAGCAATTCTCCTGCCTCAGCCTCCCAAATAGTTCGGGCTATAGGCATGCACCACCATGCCTGCCTAATTTTTTTTTTGTATTTTTAGTAGAGACAAGGTTTCACCATGTTGGCCAGGATGGTATCCATTTCCTGATCTCATGATCTGCCTACCTCAGCTTCCCAGAGTGCTGGGATTACAGGTGTAAGCCATCGACCCCCGGCCAAGAAGTAGAGACGAGGTTTCACCATGTTGGCCAGGATGGTATCCATCTCCTGATCTCATGATCTGCCTACCTCAGCTTCCCAGAGTGCTGGGATTACAGGTGTAAACCATCGACCCCTGGCCAAGAACTTTTTAAAACAATAGTGAGCTGAGAAAGACTGGCAAGGTAAGTTGTTGTTGTTTTTGGTTTTGTTTTTGTTTTTTTTTTTTCACCATGTTGGCCAGAATGGTCTCAATCTCCTGACCTCCTGATCCATCTGCCTCAGCCTCCAAAAATGCTGGGATTATAGGTGTGAGCCACCTCGCCCGTCCCTGAGGTAAGTTAATAAATGAGAAGATTGGCCAGGTGAGGTGGCTCATGCCTGTAATCCCAGCACTTTGGGAGGCCAAGGCGGGTGGGTTACGAGGTCAGGAGTTCGAGACCAGCCTGGCCAAGATGGTGAAACCCCGTCTCTTAAAAAATAAAAAAAGAGAAAAGAAAATTTTAAAAAAGAAAAGATGGAGGGAAAATCAAGATCTGGGTGGGCCCCTGAGGCCCTCCAGGCGAGTACTGGCATTCATGGGAAGAAGTAGAATTAAACGAGGATATACGCAAGAAAGCAATCAGTAAACACATAAGATACCAAAATCAGGTGGAAACCACTTCACAGTTGACCCAGGGACAAGTCTGATTGTGTGTTTGCATATCTCTCTGCTTAGCACATTCTGCTTCATCATAGGGAGAGGTGCACAGGAAGCAATTTAGATTTAGATTTCTCATACTGGTAGCAACTCCTTGATGATTTCCTCTCTGCAAGTTGTAAAAAGACCTTTCGAAGATTATATCATTTACCTATAGAGATGACTCTTTTTACTTTATGGGAGTCTTATAGAAGGAATGGTTGTTCCAGTATTCACAACTGACTTAGAGTTTCTTCTAACTTACTGGTTTTTAACCCTAATTGCATATTATAATTGGCTACAGATCTTTTTTTTCCTGCCTCCTGTCCCCCAGCTACAGATCTTAAATATATATATACTCTGATTGAGCTGGTGGGGGTGGGGTAGAGAGGACTGGATATTGAATTGTGTGCAAGTACTCCTCGTGATCCTCATGTGTGGTAAGGCCAGAGAATTACTGCTGACATTGCAAAGATAAGGTTGTCCACGAGATGGAGATAAAGCACTTCTCAGGGAGACAGTCTCCACACACTCAAAACCCATTCTCTGACTTAGATGTGTACACCTACTCCAATTTGGTTTCTTCGTTTTTTTGGGGAATGGAGTTTCACTCTTGTTGCCGAGGCTGGAGGGCAATGGCGCAATCTCAGCTCACTGCAACCTCTGCCTCCCGAGTTCAAGTGATTCTCCTGCCTCACTCAGCCTTCCGAGTAGCTGAGATTACAGGCACGTACCACCATATCAGGCTAATTTTGTATTTTTAGTAGAGACAAAGTTTCCCCATGTTGGTGAGGCTGGTCTTGAACTCCTGACCTCAGGTGACTCCGAGGTCATGGTGGTGAGTGCCTATAATCCCCAGCTACTTGGGAAGCTAAGGCAGGAGAATTGCTTGAACCTGGGAGGCTGAGGTTGCAGCAAGCCAAGATCGTGCTACCGTACTCCAGCCTGGACAACCAAGCAAGACTCCATCTCAAAAAAAAACAAAAACAAAATCAGCCAGGCACGCTGGTTCATGCCTGTAATCCCAGCACTTTGGGAGGCCAAGGCAGAGCTAGACTCTGTCTCAAAAAAAAAAAAAAAAAAAAAAATCTTATTCACCCAATTACCTGAATTAGCATCTAGATATATTTTCCATCCTTTTCCTAGTTCACTTGGATAAAATAGACCACATAAACTGACACCAAAACTGAAAATAAGAAAGGAGCGTAATATTGCTCATATTTTATGGAATGGAAAGTTTTGAAATGAGATCATTCTTGAATTACGTACATAGAAATCAACATCAGCACAAGTAAATTAGCATAAGATGTGTTGCTCACAGGATTTTAGGAAATATGCAGATAAAATAATGTGGTTTCAATTTATTCTTAAGTCTGAAGCATTTGATTGGCAGCGCCCACTCTCATTTCTCCCATCTCACTTGTCTAGCTCTGTCTAGAAGCTGCGAAATCTACAAACTCCATCTCTCTGTTCCCTTGTAGGGAGAGATGGTCAATGAGACGTAAGTGAAATCACTGAGGAGGGCTTCCGTTCCTGAATAAAATGATAATACCTCAGTACAAGAAATGTCTTTTTCCCTTGTCCCTCCACCCCCACTTCTACTGTCTTCCTGAGGACATGAAACTTGGGAATGGAGCATCAACCACTGTCCATGAGATGACAAGTGTGAGGACAAACGCCGGTGTAACTAAGGCAGGCAGAAGGGACAGGTGGAAGGAGCCCGGGTCCCTCTTTGATGGCAACTATGGGCAGCTTCTATGCTGATCAAGGAGTGCCTATCCCTGCACTTGCTATGAGGGGAAAAGCCACTGTTGATCAGGCTTCCTGTTGTTCTCAGATATTGTTAGGACAGGAACACTTGGCAGATTTCCTGGTATTTATAATTAGACACTTAATGCATGCTGTAATTTATCCCTTACTGACCCATCACTGAGATGTTACTATATTGGCATATAGGCCATACTTATTTTAATATTTTTGTCGGGGGAGACCAGAGGTTTTTTGTTTGTTTTTTAAGACGGAGTTTTGCTCTGTCGCCCAAGCTGGAGTGCAATGGTGCAACCTCGGCTCACTGCAACCTCCACCTCGAGTTCAAGTGATTCCCCTGCCTCAGCCGCTCGAGTAGCTGGGACTACAGGCACACGTGCCACCATGCCTGGCTAATTTTTTGTGTTTTTAATAGAGATGGGGTTTCCCTGTGTTAGCCAGGATGGTCTCGATCTCCTGACCTCATGATCTGCGTGCCTCGGCCTCCCAAAATGCTGGGATTACAGACGTGAGCCACCGCGCCTGGCCTGGAGTTTTATTATTCAAATCAGTCTCCCATAAATATATTTATAATGTTGACTTTAGACATCATTCTTTCTAAAGAGGCCCTATGGGCTTTAGACAAAGCTAAGACTTGAGAAACTCAGGTTCCTTTTTTGTTGTTGTTATTTCTAAAAAGCATGTATTATGTGCCTAACTATAAATACCAGGAAATATGCCAAGTGTTCCTGCCCTAACAACATTTTCTGAGCCAAAATGCATAGTTTGGGTTGGGCATGGTGGCTCACACCTGTAATTCCAGCACTTTGGGAGGCCAAGGTGACAGGCCAGAAGTTCAAAACCAGCCTGGGCAACATAGTGAGACCCTAACACTATATAAAGCAAATAAAAAGAAAACAAAATGCATAGTTTGACATATCAAATGACTATTTTCAGCAGAACTGTGCTAGATAATCCAGACTGTCCATGGCTCTACCTGACACAGACCATGACTTCTTCAGGGTAAGCACACAGATCACTGCTATGGCTGAACACATAGACAATGAGACAGAAACGATAAACTGAACAGCAACAGAAAACAAGGTGTTCCCATCAAGACAGGCCTAATTTGGGCAAGGCATGGTGGTTCACACCTGTAATCCCATTACTTTGGAAGGCTGAGGTGGTCTGATGGTTTGAGCCCAGGACGAGACCAGCTTGGGCAACATGGTGAGACCCTGTCTCTACAAAAAACATAAAAATTAGCCGGGCATGGTGGCGCACATCTGTAGTCCCAGTTTCTTGGGAGGCTGAGATGGGAGGATTGATCGAGTCTGGGAAGTCAAGGCTGCAGTGGGCCATGATCTTGCCACTGCACTGCAGCCTGAGCGACAGAGCAACACCCTGTCTCAAAAATAAATAAATAATTAAAGACAGGCCGAAGTTGATTTTAAGAGTAAACAACAAAGGCATTTAATTGGAAAAAGATCTGGGAATGAGTAAGAGTTCCACATTTTGATTCAGCAGAGTGGTAATTTGCTATTCAGTGGTCAGGATATTCAGGATAGTTGCTATTCTGTGGTCTGCAGCAAAAGGATTTAATGGAAGAAGATTTCTCTGGATTCATTGGCCGTTTAAAGAACTGGAGGAAACCGAGTTGGCAAATGGGGAAAAGATATTATAGGCACATGACATCACCTTGAAAAAGGTCACAAAGGCAAAGGCAGGCCCTCCCTGGAGCACAACATAATAATGTGTCCTCTGGGGCCGTGTCATATGCCATCCCTGTGAGCAGTGAGGGGACAGTGACAGTGTACTCGGATAAAGCAGAGTTGACTAAGACGTAGGAGGAAGTGACATTAACTGTTGAACTTCATTGGGGTCTGCACACTCCTGCACACTCCTTTCTTGCTTTTTGGACATGCTGATTAACCCTCAACTTTCTATCTCCAAACCTTATCTCCCCCTGAGTCTCAAACTCATTTCCAGCTGCCTCCCGGCTGTCTCTACCTGGACTTTTAAGCATAGTCATTTCAAACTCACCATGTCCCAAAAGGAACTTCTTTTTTTTTTTTTTTTTTTTGAGACGGAGTTTCGCTCTTGTTACCCAGGCTGGAGTGCAATGGCGCGATCTCGGCTCACCGCAACCTCCGCCTCCTGGGTTCAAGCAATTCTCCTGCCTCAGCCTCCCTAGTAGCTGGGACTACAGGCACGTGCCACCATGCCCAGCTAATTTTTGTATTTTTAGTAGAGACGGGGTTT
>PVKV010037170.1:0-15070 GCA_004027835.1 Alouatta palliata
TCTCTGTCTCTCTCTCTCTGTCTCTCTCTCTCTCGCTCTCTCTTGCTTGGTCCCTCTCTTGCCATGTGACACCCTAGGACCACTTTGCCTTCCACCATGATTGTAGGCTTCCTGAGGCCTTACCAGCAGCAGATGCTGGTGCCATGCTTCTCATACAGCCTGCAGAACCATAAGCCAAATAAACCACTTTTCTTTATAAATTACCCAGTCTAAGGAATTCCTTTATTTTTTTTATTTCTTTGAGACAGAGCCTTACTTACTCTCACCCAGGCTGGAGTGCAGTGGCATAGTCTTGGATCACTGCAACCTCTGACTCCTGGGCTCAAGTGATCCTCCCACTTCAGCCTCTTGGGTAGCTGGGATTACAGGTGTGTGCCACCATGTCTGGCTAATTTTTGTATTTTTTGTAGAGACAGTGTTTCACCATGTTCCCCAAACTAGTCTTGAACTCCTGAGCTCAAGCAATCCACCCGCCTCAGCCTTCAAAAGTGCTGAGTTTACAGGTGTGAGCCACCTCACACCTGGCCAGATGTTCCTTTAGAGCAATGCAAAGTGGACTAATACAGATGACATGCAAATTTGTGAAGTGTTCCATATTTTTTACTGCATGTTCTCATTTATAAGTGGGAGCTAAATAATGTGTACACATGAACATAGTAGAGTGTTCATGGAGGCTCAGGAGCATAGGAGGGTGGGAAGACATTGGAGGCTTTGGAGGATAGGAGGGTGGGAAGTGGATGAAGCATGAGAAATCAGGGGGTACAGTGTGCATTATTTAGATGATGTTTACACTAAAAGCCCAGACTTCACCACTGTGCAATATATCTATGTAACAAAACTCCACCTGTACCCCTTAAATTTATATATGTGTATATATATATATATATATATATATATATATTTTTTTTTTTTTGAGATGGAGTCTCACTGTGTTGTCCAGGCTGGAGTGCAGTGGCAGGATCTTGGCTCACTGCAACCTCTGCCTCCTGGGCCCGAGTGATTCTCCTGCCTCAGCCTTCCGAGTAGCTGGGATTACAGGCGTGTGCCACCACACTCAGCTAATTTTTGTATTTTTGTAGAGACGGGGTTTCACCATGTTGGCCAGGATGATCTTGAACTCCTCACCTTGTGATCCTCCCGCCTCGGCCTCCCAGAGTGCTGGGATTACAGGCGTGAGCCACTGCGCCTGGCCTAATTTATATTTTTTAAAAGTAATAAAAAGAAGAATTACAAAAACCAAAGGAGCATTTTTAGGTAAATTAGTCTTCATTCCCACCAGACTAGCCCAAGCATGGGTTTAAATTTTGCATAGATTTTGATTTTTGTTGTCGTTAGAGATAGGGCCTTGCTTTGTCACCAAGGCTGGAATGCAAAGGCATGATCACCGCTCACTGGAGACTCAACTTCCTGAGCTCAAGCAATCCTCCTACCTCAGCCTCCGAAGTGGCTCGGACCATAGGCACATGCACCACACTGGGCTAATGCTTTCTAGAGATGGGGTCTCACTAGGTTGCCCAGGATGCTCTCAAACTCCTGGCTCAAGCAATCCACCCACCTCAGCCTCCTAAAGATTTTGTGGAGTTTTTTGTTAATATGAAAAGACATGTTATTATTATTAGTGCATACACCAGATTGCACTTTCTCCAATGGCAAATGAGGCACAGGGTAATATTTCTCTTTAATTCCGTGAGAACTTCAATATCGTCTGTCTTCTGGAGGATCCAGTTTCTTCTGACATCTGTGATACTGTCCACAAGGATAGCAACCATACTTAGTAGTAGAAAACATTTTGCAGAAAATTTTTAAAAAAAAAGAAAAGAAAGAAAAAATATATTGGATGCTGATTCAGAGAAGAAAATGAAAAAAAAAGAAAAAAGAACATTTTGCTAAGTTGTTCCATTATGGGTTCTCGCTCAAGGTGTTCACTTTTTTTTTCTCTAGTTTTCAGCACTTGACCATGCATTTCTTTATTATTACACACAGTATCAAGGGATAGGTTTCATGCATTCATATGGAATGTCTATAAAAGGATGGTAACACGCTATTCTCCTGCCATCAGATGTCAAAGCAAAGTCCACTTTTCAATTATAGTCATCTGGAAAAGAACAGTATGTAGATTTATGACAAACATAATATAAGGCTCCATTTTGGATTGAAAATAAATGATTTCCAGATAGTTCTCTTTGATACCACCCATCTTACTGCTGCTGCTGCCATGTAGCAAGATACTTATCAGGTGGTATGAAAAAAGATGCTTCAAAGAGAATCTACTTTGAAAATCTGCGTCTGGGCACATCAATTTTCATCCCTGCTTAACAGCTCCTCAACGTGAGCCCATCATCTTGTCTCCTTATTTTTGTATAGATCTTGAATTATTTTTACCCAGTTGTAATCACGGACACATTTGTAGTCTTCTTTTTTTACTTAACATTAGTTATAAACTGTTTTCCATACTGCTGCACATTCTTTGTAATTATTTTTATGATTTATAATTTTTTTTTTTTTTTGAGACAGAGTCTGTCTTTCACCAGGCGCCAGTCTAGAGTGCAGTGGCACAGTCTCGGCTCACTGCAGCCTCTGCCTCACGTCTTCAAGCATTCTCCTGCCTCAGCCTCCTGAGTAGCTGGGACTGCAGGCATGCACCACCACGCGCAGCTAATTTTTTTATTTTAGTATAGACGGAGTTTCACTATGTTGGCCAGGATGGTCTCGATCTCGACTTCGTGATCCACCCACCTCGGCCTCCCACAGTGCTGGGATTACAGGCATGAGCCACCACACCTGGCCATTTAATTCTTTTAGTTGAATTTTTTTTTTTTTTTGAGACAGAGTCTCATTCTGTCAACCAGGTTGGAGTGCAATGGCATGATCACAGCTCACTGTAGCCTTGACCTCCCGGGTTCAGGTGATCCACCCACCTCAGCCTGGCAGGTGCCACCAGACTTGGCTATTTTTTTGTATTTTTTGTAGAGAGGGGGTTTCACTGTGTTTCCCAGGCTGGTCTCAAACTCCTTTGCTCAAGTAATCCTCCTCCCTCAGCCTCTCAGCGTGTTGGGATTACACGCATGAGCCATCATCCCTGGCCAATTTATAATATTATATGTCATAATTCATATTCTCTTGTTGGTGGACATGTAAGAGGAAGAAGACACTGGTTAATCATGAGCTCTGTACCAGGTGCTGCCCACCAGAGGCTATGTATAGGCATTATCTTGTTTGACCCTCACTATCCTACTTAGCCCCAGGCTCTGTTCTAGAGTCTTGAGAACAAACACATCAGCAAATTAAGTAGACAAACTGGAGCTTACATTCTAGTCACGGTCAGGGTCGGGGGGGAGATGTACAATTAAAAGTATACATAATGCTGAAGAATTGAATGTTGAAGTTTAAATTTTGAAAGTGTTTGCTATATATACTTGTCCTGCATTATTATAAAGAGTTTTCAGCACATTTTTAAAACAAGGATATACATAATAAATAAGAAAAGTATGTGTTACATTAGAAGATGCCAAATAATATGGAAAAACAGCAGAGTAAGGAGAGTAATGGGTACGGGAGAAGGGAGTGTTTTCATTTTAAGTAGAGTAGTTGAGGTAAATCATACTGAGAAGTTAACTTTTGAAGAAAGACTTGATGAGAGCAATCCCTGAATAACACATGAACAAATAAAATGACTTTTACAATACATTCTAACTATGCCATTAGGAGCCAGGCATTAGAAGGACTAAGATCCCAAGAGGGGCTGGCGAAACTTGTGTTTATTTATATCTTTGGCTAAAACATAAATCAGCCCAGTTATTTATTTCTTTATTTTTTGTAAAGACGGAGTTTCACCGTGTTGGTCAGGCTGGTCTTGAACTCCCACCTCAGGTGATCTGCTTGTTTTGGCCTCCAAAGTGCTTGGATTATAGGCGTGAGCCACCACGCCCAGCCAATCAGCCCAGTTCTTTTGTGAAGCATTATGTCAATTCACACAGCCATTTAAAATATTAATGTCTTTTGACCTGGTAATCCCACTCCTGGGAATTTGTCCTAAGGAAATTTTTGCAAAGAAGAGAAAAAGCTCTGTGTGGAAAGATCACTGCAGCAGTATCCTTTTGTCTTAGTACGTCTAACCTTAGGTTTATTTCTCGCAGTTCTGAGGTTGGAGTCTGAGATTTAGGGGCCAGCAGGGTTTGGTTCTGGGAGAAAGCCCTCTTCTGGGTTAGTCCATTCTCACGCTGCTATAAGAACATACCAGAGACTTGGTAATTTATAAAGGAAAGAGGTTTAATTGGCTCACAGTTTAGCATGGCTTGGGAGGCCTCAGGAAACTTAAAATCATGGCAGAAGGGGAAGCAAACATGTTCTTCACAGGGCAGCAGGAAGGAGAAGAATGAAAGCCGATTGAAGGGGGAAACCCCTTATAAAACCATGAGATCTCATGAGAACTTACTATCACAAGAATAGCATGGGGGAAACTGCCCCTGTGATTCAGTTACCTCCCATTGGGTACTTCCCAGCACACGTGGGGATTATGGGAACTACAATTCAAGATGAGACTTGGGTTGAGACACAGCCAAACCATATCACCAACTGTCCACTTCTCATTGTATCCTCACATGGCAGAAGAAAACTAGCTAGATCTCTGGCCCCCTTTTTTTAAAATTGAGATGGAGTTTCGCTCTGTCGCCAGGTTGGAGTGCAGTGGCACGATCTTGGCTCACTGCAATCTCTGCCTCCCGGTTTCAAGCAGTTCTCCTGCCTCACCTTCTTGAGCAGCTGGGATTACAGGTGCGTGCCACCACACCCAGCTAATTTTTGTGTTTTTAGTAGAGACGTGTTTCACCATGTTGACCTGGATGGTCTCCATCTCTTGACCTTGTGATCTGCCTGCCTTGGCGTCTCAAAGTGCTGGGATTACAGATGTGAGCCATCACACCAGGCCTCTCGCCTCTTTTTGTAAGGGCACTAGTCCCATTGATAAAGGCTCCACTCTCATGACCTAGTTACCTACCCAAAGTTCCACCTTCATATATCATCACATCAGGATTAGTGTTTCAACATATATGTTTTAAAGGGATACAAACACACAGTCCATTGCACCATCAAAGTAAGAAGGTAGTGGGTCAGAATGGTCTTGGAGTCAGGTGTCAGGGTCTGAAGGTTTGGCTCTATGATCTGCCACTTGGTATCTGTGTCATCTTGGGTTTAGTGACTTGATCTTTCTGAGCCCATGCCGGCTGTGATGGAAGGAGAGAAGTCAGGTTGGGAAAGTTCTAGGGGACCAGACTGTGGAGGGTCTTGACTGCTAAGCCAGTGACTCCAGGCTCTGTGCAGTCAGCAGGAGAAACATTACAGGTATTTGATCAGAGCTGTGCATCAGGAAGATTAATGTGATGGTAGCATAGAAGATGAATGGAGCAGGGGAGAATGCAGAGGCGGGGAGGCCACTTAGGAGGCTTCTGCAGTAGTCTACATGAGAGGCAATGACTAATTAAATGAAACAGCCTGAGCTGTGTGAGCACCTTGTGGGTGATGAGCCATTATCATAAATCTCCAGCCTCCCCATAGCATCTTTTTAAAAGTCTGCACTGAACAGAAATATTACAGAATAATGCTTTATATTTCTAAAGCCCTTTGCAGTTCAAAAAGTGCTTTTATGAGCATTATCTCATTTGATCTAGGGTGTTTACAAATTGATATTTTGAAGGAGTTTTTCCAGATATTGAAATTGGGCCTATAGATTTATAGTTTTCAGGGTCTACCCTTCTCTCCTCCTCCACTCAGCTTCCTTATGTTCAATCTTCAGGCACTTACTGGTTCTTTAGTCCTTTTCACAACCAAAATAAAAACAGTGCATGCTGAACAATATACCAGGCTCTTTGCTAAGTCCCTCCAAAAGCAGGGAAGTCATCAGTGTGCCGGAGTTGAGCACATTTGGTTTATTTAATCATTTGTTTATTTAATCATTTGTTTATTTAATCATTTGTTCATCTTTCTCTGATTGCAGTGGAATTTCATGTTTCACCATATGCTGTCCCTGAAATGCTCTGCACACACCAATGATACCCCACAAGGGGGCCTAGCCTTCACCTTTCCTCCTTGTCTGACAGAATTAAAGCAGGAAATCAGGTTGGGAAAGTCCTGTGGAACTAGATTGTGGAGGAGCTTGACTGCTAAGCCAAGGACTCCAGGCTCTATGCTGTCAGCAAGAGAAACATTATAGGTATTTGATAGAGCTGTGCATGAAGTTAATCCAGCAGTGACTCCCTTCAGCTTCCCAGTCTCGGGGGCGGGGGGAATGTCTTTTGCTGGAGTCCCCCAAATACCCACAAGTCACACAGACACAATTCAGCAGACACAGGACTAGCAATCACCCAGGAGGCCTGCAGCCTGGGTCTCCACTGTGATTGAGGCTTCCTAACTCTGGCTTCTTGGGCTTCCAGAGGCACTAATGAGCAGGGCTGAGCAGTAATTAAGACCGTGCTCTGTTCCACATCATGCAGCACAGCTACAGATGCCAGGAGGAAGGGGAAGGAGAGAAGACTGTCTTCCCACTCTGAGCCCACTTGCTCTCCAGGCTCTCCAGTGCAGCAAGGTAAAGCCATGGGTTGAGGGAACAGCTACAGGAGATGGCTGCTCAGGGCTGGGGAAATAGCATTCAGACGCCAGCCAGCTGTTACTGCTCCATCCTACATCCCAGGTGGGGTGCCAATAGGCCAAGCCATGGTTTTCTCAGAGGTGAAGAGCCCCTGCCTTGCAACCAGCCTGGCACTACAGGCCCTGCAGCAGGAAGAGGCTGTGATTTGGCCGGGGAGAGCTGGGTGGAGGGCAAATATGACACAGGAAGGTATGCCCATTGTCTCCAAGGAGTCTGGGACCTTCTCTGGCTCACATCCCAGAACAGGGGCCTCTTGGTGAGGGCCAGCTGCAAGAACAAATAC
Organism: Alouatta palliata; assembly: GCA_004027835.1. Classification (NCBI taxonomy): domain Eukaryota; kingdom Metazoa; phylum Chordata; class Mammalia; order Primates; family Atelidae; genus Alouatta; species Alouatta palliata. Next base: position 6,927 of record PVKV010037170.1, read on the forward strand.
TCAGTGAGCAGCATGGGGCCAAGCTCTGGAGATTCACAGGTCACACTACAAGCCAGTTCATCCATGGAACACACTCTGCAGTGGAGAGGTGGAGGTCAAAACAGAGTCACGACTGCTACAGTGATGATGAGAAAAAGTTCCATGGGGCCACAGCGTCGCCTAGGGTAGACTGAGAACAGCTTCACTTGTATTCTGGCATTTGAGCTGAACCTTGAAGTAGAAGAGAGATTCACCAGAAAATACAGTTTTGGCAAAGGGAGTAGAGAACAAAGGCAGGTGGCATGAGACAGTTGGCAGCCAGACATGGTGGGCCTGGCCCAGAGCGTGAGGGGAGTGAGAAGAGGATTCTGGACAAAGGAACCTAGAGAATCTAGGATTCTAAAGGCCTGGCAGGAGTATCTGACAGGATGACCCACCTTCCCCAGCTTACACCGCCTCAGGCATTGGGCAGATGCTCTGTGACTTCATCAGGATCACTGGGGAGCAGTGCCAGCCCGAGGTGCTGAGCTGGGGAGGGGATCACAGAAGAGTCAAGGGACTCACAGAGGGAAGGCAGCTGGAGGGAAGGGGCTTGGCCCTGGACTCTCATCCACTCCTGAAGCCCATGCAGGGAAACAGTGAATAATGCAGTACCTGTGTCCCAAGGTCCCAGCCTCATGTGAGGCCCTCAGGGTGCCAGCAGCCTTTGTCACCTGCCCATTGCTCTGGGGGCCACAGGTACCTGCAGGTTTCCAGAACCCAAGGAAGAGGCAGAGGTTCAGTAATAGCTCTATAGGGGCTCAACTAGAGAGTGATGACCAACTCCCAAAATATATAAGCCGTATTTTGTCAGAGACAGAAAGGTTCGAGTCTCAGAAATGCTGGATCTTGGCTGGAGGTGGTGGCTCACACCTGTAATCCCAGCACTCTGGGAGGCCGAGGCAAGTGGATCACTTGAAGTCAGGAGTTTGAGACCAGTCTGGCCAACATAGTAAAACCCCATCTGTACTTAAAATATAAAAATTAGCTAGGCATGGCAGTGGGTGCCTGTAATCTCAGCTACTGGGGAGGCTAAGGCAGGAGAATTGCTTGAACCTGGGAGGTAGAGGTTGCAGTGAGCCAAGATGATACCACTGTACTCCAGCCTGGGCAACAGAGTGAGAATACATCTCAAAAAAAAAAAAAAAAAAAAAAAAAGCTGGAGCTTCAGTAATGCTGACCACTTTCAAATATATGTAATCAGCACTCATTTCAAATAGTTCTTTAGCAGTAAGCTAACTTACGAATACAAGGTCTGCGGTCCCTTATTCTGCCAAGTGTCCCCTTCCCCTGTCCGAGTGCCTGTGCCGGAGGCAGTTCTTCAAGGGGACCTGGGGTTGTACTCCTGTATAAAAGAAAGCCTGTGGTGCTGCTGTGTTAAGTCACTCACCTATTGGCTGGTGAGCGCCCCCTTCATGTCTTTGCTGAAGGTGAATTTTCAGTATATAAGAAGACCATCTTTTTTATTCTGAGGCTGTGGTCTTGTTTTCCTGTTGCCTGTGTGTCCGTCCCAATAGGAGAAAGAGAGGGCATGGAAGGAAATGAGTCTCCTTCACTGGTTCAAATTAGGGGGAAGCCTGTCAGTCCAAGTCCCTTCACATTCAGGCAATGACCGATCTGGCTTCCCTTCCTGTGTCCTTGTCAGAGAAGAGGCCACTGGGCCCAGGACTGTCCTTTCAACCTGGCAGTCATGGGAAGCCACTGTAGAGGAATTTTTTTTTCTTTTTAAGACAGGGTTTCAACATGTTGGCCAGACTGGTCTCGAACTCCTGACCTCAGGTGGTCCACCCACCTTGGCCTCCCAAAGTGCTGGGATTACAGGCATGAGCCACTGTGCCCAGCACTGTGGAGGAATTTTAGAGCCGGAAGAAGCAGCGAGAGGATTGGAATACCTTTTATTTTTTTTTAACGTTTTCCATTTATAATATTTCTGTTTTTAAAAGAATAATTTGGCTCTTTTTAATTTAGTATATTTTCCTTAGAGCAATAAAGGCTTTTGCAGTATGAAAAAAGTAACATTTGATCTGAAGGAGTCTGGGGGAGCTCTGAGTATAGGGAACTGACCTTTAATACCTGCCCATGAGCGCTGCCGCCTGAGGGCCTAATGTCTAATGCTTGCCACCAGTAGGCTCACCACAGGAGTCTGCCGGTGACCAGCCTGTCTCTCTTCCCATGGGTTCTCTAGCTGGCTTTGACTAAAGCCCTGTCTCTCTCATCGCTGTCTCGTCAACTATCCCAACTTCTCAGCTTCCCCCTTTTGCCAATCGGCCCAGCCCAGAAGTGCCGAGGGGTGGGCCGGGGGAAGCAGTCCCTGCTGTTTTTCCCCAGCTCCTGTTCAAACCTGACACCCACAGAAAGGTCAAGCCCACGTGGTTCTGCACATCCCCTGCCTGGCCCGCCCTGGCTGTTACCATGACAACTGCTGGGCTGGAAATGTCCTTCACCACCTCTACTCAGCACATTGGTGGCTGTCCCACTCTCCATCCTCAGAAAAGCCACTCCTGCCAGTGGTTCTGGAGTTGCAGGGCGTTTGGGAATAAGGCAGACAGAGACCAGGAAGACAGATAAAGTCAGACGCACACACTAACAGAGCCAAAGAGAAACAGGCATACATAGGGGCATGGAGAGTGTGAAGGTGCGAGGAAGTGAAGTGGCGACACAGCCTCAGCCACGCAGGACTGCAGGACAAATAAAGCAAAGCAGAGCCTGAGACAGAGACAAAGGGAGGCACAGGGGACACGGGGTCCCATGGCGCTGCAGTGAGAGAAGCTAGGCAGAGGAAAAGAGGAAAGGCAGAGACCAGGGCAGTCAGCTCTCTGCTGCCCCAGCTCCCATCCCAGGAAATGTCCTTGCCCAATAGGTCTCTCTTGGTCTCATCCTCTCTGATGTCAGGCAGGGTCTGTCTGAGTTGATTTGCTGGCCAGGCTGTTTCTCTGGCTGGACAACATTTGCCACTGTAAGAGGGGCCCTCGCCTAATAACGGTGATCAAATTGTTGCCACCCTGACACACACACACACACACAGACACAGACACACCCACTCCGCTCCTTGCCCTTGATTCCATGTCACCCCAAACTTATTATAAATATCTACTCAGCCTCACTTCGCCTAGGTGGTGAAATGGGCACTGGAACACTGAGCTGGGGTGATTTTCAAATTGCAGCAAAATAGTGTGAACCTCAGAGATGAGGAAGCCCCTGGAAGTAATGAATGGGCAAGAGGATGGAAAAGACAGTCTGAACAGCGAGTACCAGACAGGAGTGTGGGGGCAAGAAGGTGGGAGAAGGGATCGGGGAAGAGAGAGATGGGATCAGACCTCTGACCTGGGCAAGCCAGAGGGGCGGTAACAGGAGTGCTGGGCCTGGCAGGGAGACCTGCCTCCAACATCAGTGCCATGATTTCCCATCTTTGAGGGAGGTTTTGAAGGTCTCTGAATTTTTGGGCTTTCTTCTTAGCATTTTCTTTTTTTTTCAGGAGGAGTCTTGCTCTGTTGCCCAGGCTGGAGTGCAATGGCACGATCTCGGCTCACTGCATCCTCTGCCTTCCGGGTTCAAGCAATTCTCCTGCCTCAGCCTTCCAAGTAGCTGGGATTACAGGTGCCTGCCACCACACCTGGCTAATTTTCTTGTATTTTTAGTAGAGTTGGGGTTTCACCATCCTGGCCAGGATGGTCTCAAACTCCTGACCTCAGGCGATCTACCTGCCTTGGCCTCCCAAAGTGCTGGGATTACAGGTGTGAGCCATCGTGCCCGGCCCAGCATTTTTTTCTTAGAAAATGATTAGGCTGTCAGCACAGGAAACTCGGGTCTGGCCAATCTCTCACCTGTCCTAATTTTGACCACAGTGTGGAAGGACAGTAGAGTCAGTGCCCCTAATGTCACCATGTTCCAAGGTCACATATAAGTATTGAACAGGTGCCAGCCTGGAGCACCCATTGCCCTCAGTCCAGAGAGCCCAGTGAGGAAGCTGGGCTGAGAAGGAAGACTTGAACCCAAGAGAGCTGTGGGTGGACATTCAGACAAGGCTGGGCTGAACTCGCCCACTGGGGAGAACCACTCCCCGCACTGGGCCACAGAGGCTGAAATGTCAAAACCAAGGGTCCCACACCGCCCTGGAAGGCGGATCCTGGCCTGGGTGGGAGAGGATCTGTGCCAGATGCTGACACACTGCCCCACATCCCTCCAGCCCATCTCTGACCAGCTGCAGCTGTGGCGGATGCTTCTGGTACATGCTCAGTTTCTCACTTCTCTTCTTCTCTGCATGAGGTTTTTCTCAGCCCCTGCAGGGCCGCCGGAAAGTGGCAGGGGCTTAATACCTCCAAAGAGCAAACCTCAGCCAATTTGGTGGAACTATAACCCAGATGGCCCCCATCAGTCAGTGGCAAAATTCTGAGCCGTGATCTTTTTTTTTTTTTTTTTGAGATGGAGTCTCGCTCTGTCACCCAGGCTGGAGTGCAGTGGCGCCATCTTGGCTCACTGCAACCTCTGCCTCCCTGGTTCAAGCAATTCTCCTGTCTCACTTCCCAAGTAGCTGGGACTATAGGGACACAGCACCACACCTGGCTAATTTTTGTATTTTTAGTAGAGACAGGGTTTCGCCACAAAAACCACGTTGGCCAGGCTGGTCTCAAACTCCTGACCTCAGGTGATACATCTGCCTCAGCCTGCCTAAGTGCTGGCATTACAGGCATGAGCCATCACGCCCAACCTGAGCCATGATCTTTGTCTTCTCAGAGTGATCCCAGGGCGACAGCCCTACCTACCCATAGTGGACCTATTCAACAAGGGAGCTGTCTCATTTTCCTCACTCCCTCACTCCCTCACTCCTGCTCACCCCCATCAGCCACCTGCACACAGGTCCTTGTCTGATGGTACATATTCAGAGAACGTAAAACAGCACAAGAGCAACCTTTTTGTGATCTTCCATCCCAAGAGTCTGTCCCTCAGGGTTGAACTGAAATAAGAACTGTTGGAGGGCTCTGTCTCTGACCACTGGTTGGTAAGTGATCAAGTGTTTGTCATTATTATCTAGGGAGGTAAAAGAAGAACTTAGCAGCTCTCCCTCCTAAATGCTGAGGAGACCAGGGATGACTTATTAGCAGCAAGCCCCCATAGGTGTCCAGTGGCCAACAACAGATTTTCATAACTAGGAAGGACCTTAGAGGTGACCTGATCCAACTTTCTACCTGATGCAGGAATCCCCTTTACAACCTCTCTGACATCTGCTTATACACCTCCAGTGACAGGGAACTCACTGTCTTCTACAAGGCCACCCTGTGGTTGAACAGCTATTAGAAAGTTCTCCTTAACACTGAATGGTAATTGGTCTTCCTGGAACTCCCACCACTGGTCCTAGTGTGTCCCTGGTACTTCAGTGTCTCAGCTTTCTACCCAATACTCCAAATATTTTAAAGCCAACCGGGTCTCTCTTAAATCTTCTCTTTTCTAGGGAAAACAATCTTATTTCCTTGTCCTGTCTTCAGATGACTCGATCTTCTGAGCCTGTTCACCCTGGACCCCTCCTCTAGGGAGCATTACAGTTTGTCAGTGCTCCTCTGTAGGAAAAGAGCCTGTCGCATGGCAAGAGTGGCACCATCTTGAAGCAAGACTGCCATCATGACTATGTTTGACTCCTACACACCAAAGTATTCCCGTGGCAAGGTCAAGAAACAATGCTGGGCCAGGTGCGGTGGCTCACGCCTATAATCCCAGCAGTTTGGGAGGCTGAGGCAGGTGGATTATCTGAGGTCAGGAGTTCAAGAACAGCCTGGCCAGCGTTGTGAAACCCCGTGTGTACTAAAAATACAAAAATCAGCTGGGCGTGGTGGCAGGCACCTGTGATCCCAGCTACTTGGGAGGCTGAGGCAGGAGAATCACTTGAACCCAGGAGGTGGAGGTTGCAGTGAGTCAAGATCATGCCATTGCTCTCCAGCCTGGGTGACACAGCAAGACTCTGTCTCTAAAAATAAAAAAAAACTAGCCAGGCTTGTAGTCCCAGCAAAGTCAGGGGGCTGAGGAGGGAGGATAGCTTGAGCCCCGGAGGTTGAGGCTGCAGTCGGCTGTGATAGTGCCACTACACTGTAACCTGGGTGACGGAGCCAGACTGTCTAAAAAGAAAAAAAAAAAAAATGTAAAAGAGAAAAAAAAGCAATGCCTGTAGCGTAAATAACCCCATAAAGATACTTATCTAACCTCCCCAGTGATCATGAAACTTGCAAGAAAGTCTGAGGTATGACCAGCTGCACATGTGTTCCCTAAAAACTTGCTATACAAAGGATACCTTCTGGAGGCGGGGCACAGAAATTCACCATCTCATGACCACCCAAGATATGGCTTCTGTGCATAAATTCCTATTAAATATTTCTTTCTGAGAAACTAGATTTCTCAGCCTCTTTCTCTGGGCCCTCAGCTCTCTCGGCCTTTAGGGGTAGGTCTGCGTAGACCTGCTCGCCGCAGAGCATCCTCCTACAATGTGGTGCCCAGACTGTGCTTTCAGAGAGGTATGACCATTGCAGAATGTAGTTTTACCCTCTGTCCCAAGCACATTTCCACTATTGATTCCCAGAATTGTAACTTTTTTTTGCAGCACATAACACTGCTGACTCCATTGAACTGTTAAGACCCTGAAAACCTGTTGTTTGGGGTTTTCCATACCACTTTCCCCTTTCCTCAAGTAAAAGCAATCCCCTTCCACTTCCTACTTCTTACATGGTTCTGGTGGGACTGTTAACCACAGTATCCTGTACCCCTAACCATAGTTCTTGCCCTGGTCATAGTCACTGCTCCAACCATGAGCATGTGACCCAGGTCAAGCCAATCAGAGTCCTTCCCCTGTAATTTATTTATTTAGACAGGGTCTTGCTCTGTCACCCAGGATAGAGTGCAGTAGGGCAATCATGGCTCACTGCAGCCTCAACCTCCTGGGCTGAAGCAATCCTCCCACCTCAGCATCCTGAGTAGCTGGGACTACAGGCATGCACTACCACGCCAGGCGAATTTTTAAAATTTTTCTAGAGACGGGGTCTTGTGTTGCCCAGGGCTGGTCTGAAACTCCTGGGCTCAAATGATCCTCCCATCTTGGCCTCCAAAAGTGCTGGGATTATTAAGCCTAAACTACTGTGCCAAGACCCCTGGGATTTGTTGTATGGGGTTGGAAAGCATTGGTTTTCCTCTGGAGTTCCTAAACTGGAATGATGTCAGCCCAGAGCTCCCTGTGCTATACCAATACACGGAGTAGAGTCAACAGTGGGAGGAAGAGGAGGCTGAAGATACTGCTGGAATCCTTGGATCCAGCTAACTGAGGCCAGCTCTGTATGTCTTAGGCTAGAATTAAGTCTGGCTTGGATTTTTTTTTTTTTTCAATAGCCTTGGAAAACTTTCCAGAGTCTGGCTTCTTGGCTTCTGTCACTAGAACAAACTAATAAATACTCTGTTCTTCTCTGTCCTCTAGTTGTATAGTTAATTTTTGATCCCAAATGAAAGATTTCACATTTCTCTGTATTATGTTTCATACTTTGTCCCATCACTCCAGTCTAGAAAAATTTTAGAATTGTCTCCTTTCCTGTGCACGCATACACACATACACAGTTCTCTCACTCACCCCCACCTTTGCTTCCTCCTTCCCTACTTACCTGCTAAAGAACTAACTTTTAAAAGTGGATTAGGTCAACATGAAGGGAAAAGAGAGTCAGTTTGGGAAAAGAAAACCTTTATTTTAGGGCAATGTGTGACACAACACTTGGGACAGAGGAGGTGGAGAGAATGGAGGGAGATGAACATCTGTCTGCCACATGTTGACTGATGGGAACAGTACATTGAGGGCTTAGGAGAGCCTGGGGCTGGAGGCTAGGGAATCCAGGAGCAGAACTTCACTACTGCTCCACTCTGCCCTGTGGGAGGTGGTGTGGGGTAGCAGCAGAGAGCACAGGCGCTGGAGAGCTAGGCTTGTCTCTCCATCCTGGCACCGCCACCTGCTAACCACCCACTACTACCTGCTGAGAGCCTGCAGCTCCCAAGACAGGTGACACACTTCCCTCCACTCAGTGACCAAGACCCAGTGGTTCTCCTTGCAAATGCCCCCATATTCACTTCTCTCTAGCCTTGCCCCCACACTGCATTCTAAGAGA
>PVKV010037171.1:0-15057 GCA_004027835.1 Alouatta palliata
CTTCCTCCCTCCCCCCTCCCTTTCTCCCCTCCTTCCTTCCTCCCTCCCTCCCTTTCTTCCTTCCTTCTTCCCTCCCTCTCTCCCTCCCTCCCTCCTTCCCTTCCTTCCTCCCTTCCCTTCCCTCCTTCCCTCTTTCCCTTTCTTTTCTTTATCTTTCTCCCTTTCTTTCTCTTTCTTTTTCCCTCTCTTTTTCTCTCTTTCTTGTTCCTTCCCTCTTTCTTTTTCTCTCTTTCTCCCTTTCTCCCTCTTTCTTCACCCTCTTTTTCTCTTTCTCTTTCTTTCTCATTCCTTCCCCCTTCCTTCCTTCCTCCCTCCCTTCCTCCTTCCTTCCTTCATTCCTTCCTTCCTTTCTCTTTCTTTCTCTCTCTCTTTCTCCCTTCCCCTTCTTTCCTTCCTCCCTCCCTCTCTCCCTCCCTCCCTCCTTTCCTCCTTCCTTCCTTCCCTCCTTCCCCCTTCCCTCCTTCCTTCCTCCTCTCTTTTGATCCATCTTTCTTTTTTTCTCCTCTCTCTCTCTCTCTCTCTCTCTCTCTCTCTCTCTCTCTCTCTCTCTCTCTGTCTGTCTTGCCCTGTCACCCAGGCTGGAATGCAGTGGCTTGATCATAGCTCACTGCAGCCTCAACCTCCAGGGCTCAAGTGGACCTTCTGCTTCCATCTCCTTCATAGCTGGGACTACAGGTGTGCACCACTACACCTGGCTAATTTATTAGTATTTTTCTGTTGAGATGGGGTCTCCCTATGTTGCCCCAGCTGGTCCTAAACTCCTGGCCTCAAGCAGTCCTCCCACCCCAGCCTCCCAAATTGCTGGGATTACAGAGGCGAGCCACTGAACCTGGCCATCCACCTTTCAACAATGATTTATTGAGTTCTTCCTGCTGGTCAGGCACTGTGCTAGACTTTGAGGATTTAACAGAGAATGAAACTATCATCGTAACTGTATATACAGCAGTGCAGTCATAACAGCAGCAAACACTCATATTGGGGCTTACCATGTGCGGGACACTGTCCTGGGCGTGCAGCATGGGATCAGGTTATTTCATCCTCACAGTAACACTATGAAGGATGTGCTTTTATTATCCCCATTTTACAGATGAGGAAACGGCCCACACAGAAGTGATTTGCTCAAGGTCACATAGCAGGAGGCAGCTGATCCTGAATCCAAGCCCAAGCAGGCTGGTTGCAAAGATGGGGATATTTCTCCACTAACTCCTGGCAGCTGCCATTGGTTGAGGAATAGTCCAGGGGTAGCACCTGTGATCTGTCCCCTGCAGGTGGGCCTCACCCCTGCAGCCACAGGAGCCCCAGGTCAGGAATGGCAGGTGCCAGAGGCACGGAGCCATGGGCATTGGTGGGATTTTCTTTCTTTTTTATTTTTTCGAGACGGAGTCTTGCTCTGTCACCTAGGCTGGAGTGCAATGGCATGATCTCAGCTCACGGCAACCTCCACCTCCTGGGTTCAAGCGATTCTCCTACCTCAGCCTCTCCAGTAGCTGGAATTACAGGTGCACACCACCACCTGTAATTTATCGGCTAATTTTTAAAATATTTTTAGTGGAGCAGGGTTTCACCATGTTGACCAGGCTGGTCTTGAACTCCTGACCTCGTGATCCACCCGCCTCGGCCTCCCGAAGTGCTGGGATGACAGGCATGAGCCACCACGCCTGGCCCCATTTCCTTTTCTGTATCTGACATGCTGTCTATTTCACGAGTGTTTCCTGTTTCTCGTCCATCTCCTTCATTAAAACAACAGCTCCAGGAGGGACTTCTGTCTCTGTTATTCATGTCTTAATCCCCAGTGTTGAGAACAGTGCCTGGCATACGGTAGGTGCTCAATAAATATTGCTGGAGGAATGAATAAATGATGATTGGATGCATGAGTGATGGGGAGGATAACAGAGCCATGAAGTGAAGTTGGGAGGAAGAATTCAGTCTGAGATTCAGCCCAACAGCCTGCACCCCCAGGGGTCTCCTCCCCTCCTTCCCTGCTTCCTGCAACCCCCCTCAGTGTCCTGGGGCTGCCCAGCTACCCAGCAATCCTGGGCGACCTGTTCATCTCGGGGGGAGGGTGCGTGTTTGTCTTACCGCACCGTGATCACATCGTCCAGCTGGTGAAGGAGAAAGTGGGTGGAACACGACACCAGCTGTGACATGGTTTGTTCTCACCAGGGGACGAATACTTCCAGCCACACTCGGGGCTGTGTTGGCTTGCTGACCTCAGCTTCCGCTCAACCTTGGCCATCTGGCCTGGCATTTTATTTAGCTCTGTTCTGGTGTATGTGGGGCAATTCTGGAGTTTTGCCCCAAGGGATGAGAGCGTTTGTTGGCCCCAGCTTTGCTTTCTCGTTCATCTTGCTGTTTGCTTGTCTAGGCAAAGATGGGGCGTGAGGGGGTCCACCCTGCCCGAGGTGGGGTAGCTTCGGGTTGCGGCCAGAATGAGCGTAACAACCCTTGAAAATGTCCGTAGCTGGCTGCTGATGCCTATCTCTACTTGTTGGCGCCTATGTCATTTATTGATGCCTGTATCTACCTACTGATGCCTTATCCACTTACTGGTGCCTATATCCATTTATTAAAGTCTATATGCTCTTACTGGGCCTACATCTACTTATCGATGCCTATACCCACTTATTGGTGCCTATATCCACCTATTGGTGTCCATATCCACTCATGGTGCCTATACCCACCTATTGGTGCCTATATCCACTTATTGATGCCTATATCCACTTATTGGTGCCTATATCCACTTATTGATGCCTATATCCACTCATTGATGCCTATACCCACTCATTGGTGCCTATATCCACCTATTGGTGTCCATATCCACTCATTGGTGCCTATACCCACTTATTGGTGCCTATATCCACTTATTGATGCCTATACCCACTTATTGGTGCCCTTATCCACTCATTGGTGCCTATATCCAGTCATTGATGCCTATACCCACTTATTGGTGCCTGTATCCACCTATTGGTGGCCGTATCCACTCATTGGTGCCTATATCCACTTATTGATGCCTATACCCACTTATTGGTGCCTATATCCACTTATTGATGCCTATATCCACTTATTGGTGGCCATATACACTCATTGGTGCCCACTTCTTGATGCCTATACCCAATTATTGGTGGCCATATCCACTCATTGGTGCCTATACCCACTTATTGGTGCCTATATCCACTTATTGATGCCTATACCCACTTATTGGTGCCCCATCCACATATTGGTGCCCATATCCACTCATTGGTGCCCCTATCCACTTATTGGTGCCTATACCCACTTATTGGTGCCGCATCCACTCATTGGTGCCTATACCCACTTATTGATGCCTATACCCACTTATTGGTGCCTATATCCACTTATGGGTGCCCCATCCATTTATTGGTGCCCCTATCCACTTATTGATGCCTATACCTACTTATTGGTGCCCCTATTCACCTATTGGTGCCCGTATCTACTTATTGGTGCCTATACCTACTTATTGGTATGTGTATTCACTTATCGATGGCTTCATCTACTAATTGATGCCTATATCTACTTATTGGTGCCTACAGCTGCTTATTGATGCTATGTCTACTTATTAAGGCTCATGTCCACTTATTCATGCCTATGTCTACTTATTTGGTGCCTGTATCCATGTATTGGTGCCTGTATCCACCTTTTTTTTTTTTTTTTTTTTTTTTTTTTTTTTTTTTTTTTTTTTTTTTTTTTTTTTTTTTTTTTTTTTTTTTTTTTTTTTTTTTTTTTTTTTTTTTTTTTTTTTTTTTTTTTTTTTTTTTTTTTTTTTTTTTTTGAGATGGAGTCTTGCTCTGTCACCAGGCTGGAGTGCAGTGGCAGGATCTCGGCTCATTGCAACCTCTGCCTCCCGGGTTCAAGCAATTCTCCTGCCTCAGCCTCCTGAGTAGCTGGGATTACAGGTGCCCGCCACCACACCTGGCTAATTTTTTTGGTATTTTTAGTAGAGATGAGGTTTCACCATCTTGGCCAGGATGGTCTCAATCTCTTGACTTCATGATCCGCCTGCCTCAGCTTCCCAAAGTGCTGGGATTACAGGTGTGAGCCACCACGCTTGGCCGCCTATATCCATTTATTGATGTTTATATGCTCTTATTGGTGGCTGTGGCTACTTATTGATGCTTATGCCTACTTCTTATTGGTGTCTATGTCTACTTATTGGTGCCTATATTCACTTACTGGTGTCTATATCTACTTATTGGGGCCAACATCTTTTTTTTTTTTTTTTTTTTGGAGACACAGTCTTGCTGTGTCACCCAGGCTGGAGTGCAGTGGTGTGATCCCTGCTCACAGCAACCTCCACCTCCCGGGTTCAAGCGATTCTCCTGCCTCAGCCTCCCGAGTAGCTGGGATTACAGGTGTGTACCACCACGCCCGGCTAATTTTTATATTTTTAGTAGAGAGGGGGTTTCACCATGTTGGCCAGGCTGGTCTCCATCTCTTGATGATCTGCCCACCTCGGCTTCCCAACATGCTGGGATTACAGATATGAGCCCCCGCGCCCTCCAAGCCTGAACGACCTCTCTCTGTGTGTGCACCACATCTTCTTGTTTATCTATCCCGCCGTCGATGGACATTTGGGTTGCTTCCTGGTTCTGATCTTTCAGTTCTAGGAAGATCGTTAGCAGTTGCTCCATACCTGGCTCCCTACCATGGAGTGTGTTTGTTCAGGGCCTGGAAATCGCTTTTAGTATCAGCCAAATAAAACATCACCCGGAAGGTGACGAATGCATTTGAAGGTCGATGATCTTCATCCTGGCGCCTCCTTAGGAGCTGTTAGAATCCACTGTCTGCTGAATTTCACACTCTCCAGCCTAGAACTTGGGAGGGGAGACCGTTTCCCTGGGTCTTAGCAACCCCTGTTTTGTCCAGGGCTAGATTGAGATGTTTTATTGATGGAGTTCTTAGCACACAGAGAAAGGCAGGGTCAAATGACAAGTGGAGGAAGAAGAATTGAGGCCAAAGAGAAAGAGAAAAAGAGAGGAAGGGAGGAGATGTGATTTCAAACATAGATGCTGTTTTTAAGCTGCTTTTATTTTATTCATTATTATTTTATTTTTCTTTTAGATAGAGCCTTGTTCTGTTGCCCAGGCTGCAGTGCAGGGGCACAATCTCGGCTCACTGTAACATCTGCCTCCCAGGCTCAAGCGATTCTCGTGCCTCGGCCTCTTGAGTAGCTGGGATTATAGGCGCTTGCCACCACGCCTGGATAATTTTTGTATTTTGTATTTTTAGTAGAGATGGGATTTCACCATGTCGGCCAGGCTGGTCTCGAACTCCTGGCCCCAAGTGATCCGCCTGCCTTGGCCTCCCATAGTGTTAAGCTGCTTTTAAAGGAATACTTCTGTGGTCGCAACCAGGACTCCCACCTGTCTATATTCCACTTGAATGCAAACCTCCCAAAGTGCTGGGATTACAGGTGTGAGCCACCCCACCCAGCCCTACACTCTTTGACAGAACAATTCCACCTCGGGGTCTCACTCTGTCGCCCCAGCTAGAGCGCAGTGGTGCAATCATAGCTCACTGCAGCCTTGACCTCCTGGGCTCAAGTGATCCTGTGGCCTCAGCCTCCCAAGCAGCTGGAACTACAGGCACCAGCCATGATGCCTGGCTGCAGCATCACGTGTTTTTCCAATGTGTGTGATGAACCTGCAGAGTTTCAGAGAATGTTTTCCCTCTACTTGTAGAAGTACATGGAGATCTACAATGCAGGACTTTGGCCACAACATTCTGAGGAATAGCGGCCTGGGCAACATAGTGAGACCCCATCTCTCAAAAAATAAAATAAAATAACTATCCCGGCATAATGGTGTGCACCTGTAGTCCCAGCTACTTGAGTGGCTAAGGTGGGATGATTGATGGAGCCCAGGAGTTTGAGGCTGCAGTGAAGTAGGATCATGCCTCTGGACTCCGGCCTGGGTGACAGAGTGAGAACCCATCTCAAAAATAATAATAAAACAGCTGGGCGTGGTGGCTCATGCCTGTAATTCCAGCACTTTGGGAGGCCGAGGCAAGCGGATCACCTGAGGTCAAGAGGTTGAGACCAGTCTGGCCAACATGGTGAAACACCACCTCTACTAAAAATACATGACTTAGCTGGGCTTGGTGGTGGGCGCCCGTAATCCCAGCTACTTGGGAGGCTGAGGCAGGAGAATAGCTTGAACCTGGGAGGTGGAGGTTGCAGTGAGCTGAGATCATGCCACTGCACTCCAGCCTGGGCAACAGAGTGAGACTGTCTCATAATAATAGTAATAATATTAAAATTAAAAATAAATACATAACATTTGAAAAGTCCCAGACCCCGGTGGTGGTTTGGAAGAGGCTTAATGACATTTTGCTGGGTAGACTCATTCCTGAGAGTATTCCTTCCTTCCTTCCTTCCTTCCTTCCTTCCTTCCTTCCTTCCTTCCATCCAGTCTGCCACTCTTTGACAGAGCAATTCCATTGCTGGGGACTTATTCTACAGCGATACTTATAGCAGTGCATGAAGACTTACAATGCAGGACTGTCACCGTGACTTTTGGGGAATAGCAAGAAACCAGAAAGACTGAGAGGTCCAGACCAGATAAGTTTGATGGAGTCACTGAAAAATACTATGGGAAGCTGGGCATGGTGGTGTGTGACTGTAATCTCAGCTACTCGGGAGGCTGAGGCTGGAGGATTGCTTGAGCCTAAGAGATTGAGGCTGCAGTGAGCTATGATCGTGCCCCTGCGCTCCAGCCTGGGTGACACAACAAGACCTATCTCAAAAAACAACAACAAAAAAGCAAACTATAGGAATTGATGTGGAATATTGTAGGGAATATTCCTATAGGAACTGATGTGGAATGTTATCTAAGATATATTATTAAGTATTAAAAAGTTGGCTGGGTGCAGTGGCTCATACCTGTAGTCCCAGCACTTTGGGAGGCCAAGGTGGGTGGATCAACTGAGGTCAGGAGTTCGAGACCAGCCTGGCCAACATGATGAAACCCCGTCTCTACTAAAAATACAAAACAAACAAACAAACAACCCCAAAACACAAAAAACAACAACAAAAAAATCAGCTGGATGTGGTGGCGGGCACCTGTAATCCCAGCTGCTCGGGAGGCTGAGGCAGGAGAATCACTTGAACCCTGGAAGCAGAGGGTGTAGTGAGCTGAGATTGCGTTACTGCACTCCAGCCTGGGCAACAGAGTGAGACTCTGTCACAAAAAAAAAAATGTGCATGCATGTACATACACATATATAATCTCATAAATTCCATGTTTGTAGAAAATTATTCTACATGTATGTAACTGTTAGTTTTTCTATTGCTACCATGCCAAATTACCATAAAATAAATGCCTTAATAATACTCAGTGGGCCAGGCGTAGTGGTTCACGCCTGTAATCCCACCACTTTGGGAGGCCAAGGTGGGTGGATCACCGGACCTCAGGAGTTCGAGACCAGCCTGGCCAACAGGGTGAAACCCTGTCCCTACTGAAAATACAAAAATCAGCCAGGTGTGGTGGCAGGTGCCTGTAATTCCAGCTACTTTGGAGGTTGAGGCATGAGAATCACTTGAACCCAGGAGGCAGAAGTTGCAGTGAACTGAGATTGCACCACTGCACTCCAGCCTGGATGACAGAGTGAGACTCTGTCTCAGCAAACAAACAAAACGAAAACCACTCATTATCTCACAGTTTCTGTAGGTCAGAAATCCAGAAATCCAAAAATCCAACAGGCATGGCTGGGCTGAAATCTAAGCGTTGCTGGGCTGTGCTTCCTTCAGAGGCTCTAGAGAAGAATCTGTTTTCTTGTTTGTTTAAATTGTTGGCAGAATGCAGTTGCATGCTGTGGAGGACTTGAGTCCTGTTTCCTTGCTGGCTGTCAGCAGGGGGTCATTCTCAGCTTTCAGGGGTTGCCTGCATTCCCTGGTTTGTGGCCTCCTCATCTCAGAACCAGCAACAGTGGTTCAAGTCCATTTCTGGTACTTTCTTTTAAGAGACAGGGCCGGCTGGGCGCGGTGGCTCATACCTGTAATCCAAGCACTTTGGGAGTCCGAGGCGAGTGGATCACGAGGTCCAGAGATTGAGACCATCCTGGCCAACATGCTGAAACTCCATCTCTACTAAAAACACAAAAATTAGCTGGGCGTGGTTGCGCACACATGTAGTCCCAGCTACTCGGGAGGCTGAGGCAGGAGAATCACTTGAACCCGGGAGGCGGAGGTTGCAGTGAGCCGATACATGCCACTGCACTCCAGCCTGGCGACAGAGCAAGACTCCATGTCAAAAAAGAGAGAGAGAGAGAGAGAGAGAGAGAGAGAGAGAGACAGACAGACAGACAGACAGGGCCTTGCTCTGTCACCCAGGCTGGAGTGTGAGTGCAGTGGTGCCATCATAACTCACTGCAGCCTCAACCTCCTGGGCTCAAGCGATTCTCCCACCTTGGCCTCTCATTTTTAATTTTTAAATTTTCCTCCAGGATGGGTGGAAAAAGACATTTCCCCATGCCAGAGAATAAAGGGAGAGCTTGGAAGGTTACAGTCCAGCCCCTGCCTGGCTCTCTGTTGAATTCCTTAGATAAAGGGCCTATGGGGCATTTCTGAGCTCCCATCCCCTTCCAACGAGCATCCCCACCTTTTTTTTTTTTTTTTTACATTGGGCATCTTGCAAAACCTATGTGCATCCCCCCCTTTTTTTTTTTTTTTAAGAGTAGGGGTCTCTGTTGCCCCAGCTAGAGCGCAGTGGTGCAATCATAGCTCACTGCAGCCTTGACCTCCTGGGCCCAAGTGATCCTCTGGCCTCAGCCTCCCAAGTAGCTGGAACTACAGGCACTGGCAGCATCACGTGTTTCTCCAATGTGTGTGATGAACCTGCAAAGTTTCAGAGAATGTTTTTCCTCTACTTTTCAAAAATTAAGGCCGGGCGCAGTGGCTCATGCCTGTAATCCCAGCGCTTTGGGGAGGCCGAGGCGGGCAGATCACTTGAGGTCAGGAGTTTGAGACTAGTCTGGCCAACATGGCAAAACCCCGTCTCTACTGAAAATTAGCTGAGTGTGATGGTGAGCACCTGTAATCCCCGCTACTCGGGAGGCTGAAGCAGGAGAACTGCTTGAACCCAGGAGGCAGAGGTTGCAGTGAGCCGAGATTGTGCCATTGCACTCCAGCCTGGGCAACAAGAGCAATACTCCGTCTCAAAAAAACAAAAAAAAATTAAGTGCTGTATTTTTTACTCATTTTTACCGGTTGTGACCACTTGTTTTGCTTGTGGGTGGTGAAACCTGGTGCCTGTCACAGCCAGGTCAATTTTCCTGTCTGCAGGGGGTGGTGACAGAAAGCACCCGCAGAGTTTACTGTGGTCCTTCCCTCTCTGTCTCTTCCCCTAGAGCTCCTGGATCAGGCTGTGTGAATCGGGAGCATCTCCAGGTGCCATCTGGTTGCCATGGCAATTCGGGCAGGTCCAGGCTTGGCGACGGAGGGGTCAGCTCCCATTTCAGGAGTGGGAAAATGGGGGGTACCACCGATACCTGGTGTAGCAGACAGGTGTGCTGATTGCTATGACATGAACAATGAGGCTTTCTGTGGCCTCACATTTTCTGGTGTTTATTTTCTTCTCTTTACTTTTTCCATTGTCTTCTTCTTGGTGCTGTCTGCTGCTGGAACCCAGCTGATTGTCGGTGAAGCAAACCCTGTTCACTTTGCCACTTCCTCTGTGCAGAGGTTGGGCAAACAGAGAGAGAGAGAAAGGACAGCACATTTGGTCATGGGGCCCCCGCAGGTGCCAGGGGCAGGCACCCGGATGGGGAGGGAGCGACCGCTGGCCGGGGATGTGTTTGCTTTTTGTGTGTACACATAAGACAGCTGAGGCTCTGTTAGAACCGCTCATGAATGCTCTGCAAAGTGCCCTCAGTGATGTAGCTCGAGCGGCTGTCCCTCTTTCCTGCAGACGCCCCACTCTGCCCACCTGCCCCAGGTCAACACTAGAGGTGTGGACCTGGCGCTTTTCACGGCCCAGTGCTGTGCTCATCGCGCTGTCTTCTCCTGGGGAAGCCTAATAACCCTTCAGGACAATCTCTCTCTGAAGTACTTGCCATGATCCCCACATTGTGAAGGAGGAAGCAGAGACTCAGAGGCTTAGGCAACTTTCCTGGGACCGCATCGTTCATTGTTGTGTGAAGAGGTTGGACCTTGTTCCAGAATAAGCCTTATTTCCTGCATACTTTATCCCTTCCCTACTTAGAAAAACATCCCAGGCTGGGCATGGTGCCTGTAATCCCAGAACTTTGGGAGGCTGAGGCAGGAGGACTGTTTGAGGCCAGGAGTTAGAGACCAGCCTGGGCAACATAGTGAGACCCCATCTCTCAAAAAATAAAATAATTATCTGGGCAAAGTGGTGTGCACCTGTGGTCTCAGCTACTCGAAAGGCTGAGGTGGGATGATCGATTGAGCCCAGGAGTTTGGGGCTGCAGTGAAGTAGGATTATGCCTTTGCAGTGCAGCCTGGGGAACAGAGTGAGACCCCATCACAAAAATAATAATAAAACGGCTGGGTACAGTGGCTCATGCCTATAATCCCAGCACTTTGGGAGGCCGAGGCAGGCAGATCACCTGAGGTCAGGAGGCTGAGACCAGTCTGGCCAACATGATGAAACCCCGCCTCTACTAAAAATACAAAAATTAGCCAGGCGTGGTGGTAGACACCTGTAATCCCAGCTACTCAGGAGGCTGAGGCAGGAGAATAACTTGAACCTGGGAAGCAGAGGTTGCAGTGAGCCGAGATTGTGCCACTGCACTCCAGTCTGGGCGACAGAGTGAGACGGTCTCAAAACAATAATAATAAATTAAAAATAAATACATAAAATTGAAAAGTCCCAGACCCCTGGTGGTGGTTTGGAAGGAGCTTAATGACATTTTCCTGGGTAGGCTCATTTCTAAGAACATTCATTCATTCATTCATTCAGGCAAGAAATAGTGAAGGTATTGGGGACTCAATAGCAAATGAAATAGGCCAAGATTCTTGTTTGAATGCGGCTGGGATCCCACCGGGGAGGTGGATGTGACAGAAACCTGCACGTACGTTCTGGTATCAGGGAGCAACAAACAGCGGGAGGAAGACCCCATGGGGCAGCGTGATGAGAGCACCTGCTGGGGGTGGTGCTTTGGGCGGGACGGTTCTGCAAGCTGGCATCTGATCACAGCCTTTCGTGATGACAGGAAGCTGGCCTGTCCGAGACTGGGGGAAGAGCATTCCAGGAAGGGGGAATAGCAGGTGCGAAGGTGGAATGAACTTGGCACAGCCCAGAAACAGGGAGGAGGCCAGTGATTCTGGGGCTAAAATGGCAGCAGGGAGAAGGGGAGGGGACGAAGCCACAGGGATGAGGATGTGGCTTTTATTCCAGCAAAAGCAAATGTGCTGATTGACATTTTTTTGTTTTTTTTGAGATGGAGTCTCACACTGTTGCCCAGGCTGAAGTGCAGTGGCAGGATCTTGGCTCACTGCAACCTTCGCCTCCCAGGTTCAGGTGATTCTCCTGCCTCAGCCTCCCCAGTAGCTGGGATTACAGGTGTCTACCACCACGCCTGGCTAATTTTTGTATTTTTAGTACAGATGGGGTTTCACTATGTTGGCCAGGCTGTTCTTGAACTCTTGACCTCAGTTGATCCACCCACCTCGGACTCCCAAAGTGCCGGGATTACAGGCATGAGTGACCATGTCCGGTGCTGATTGATATTTAATTTAATTTATTATTATTATTATTTTGAGATGGAGTCTCAGTCTGTTGCCCAGACTCGAATGCAATGGTACAATCTCGGCTCACTGCCTCCTGGGTTCAAGCAATCTCTGCCTCCTGGGTTCAAGCAATTCTCCTGCCTCAGCCTCTCGCTAGGATTACAGGCACATGCCAGCCGGTCTGGGTAATTTTTGTATTTTTAGTAGAGATTGGGTTTCTCCATGTTGGCCAGGTTGGTCTTGAACCCCTGACCTCAGGTGATCCACTCACCTCGGCCTCCCAAAGTGTTAGGATTACAGGTGTGAGCCACTGCACCTGGCCTGATTGACATTTTAGAATGACCCCACTGACTGCAGAGGGGAGAATGGATGGGGAGCGGGAGGAGGGAAGAAGGACGTTCAAATGATTGAGGATACGGCAGTCAGGCAGTGCAGGAAGTGGCTGGACTCAGGATATATTTTGTTTTTATTTTTTTGAGACAGAGTCTTGCTCTGTCACCCAGGCTGGAGTACAGCGGAGCAATCTCAGCTCATTGCAGCCTCCTTCTCATGGGTGAAAGTGATTCTCCAGGCTCAGCCTCCCAAGTAGCTGAAATTACGGTGCCCGCCATCACGCCTGGCTAATTTTTGTATTTTTAGTAGAGTCAGCGTTTCACCATGTCGTCCAGGCTAGTCTTGAGCTCCTGGCCTCAAGTGATCCTTCCGCCTTGGTGTCTCAAAGTGCTGGGATTACAGGCATGAGCCACCACCACGCCTGGTTTATTTTTATTTTTGAGACAGGGTTTCACTTTGTCGTCCAGGCTGGGGTGCAGTGGCATGATCACAGTTCACTGCAGCCTCAACTTCCCGGGCTCAGGTGATCCTCCTGCCTCAGCCTCCTGAGTAGCTGGGATCACCAGTGCTGTTGCATGCCATCACACCTGGCTAATTAAAAATTTTTTTTTTTCTTTCAGAGACAGGTCTTGCTATGTTGCTCAGGCTGGTCTTGAACTCCTTGGCTCAAAAGATGCTCCTGCCTTAACCTCCCAAAGTATTGGAATTATAGGCGTGAGTTCCCACGCCTGGCCCTCAGGATATATTTTGGAAGTGGGTGGATGGTACCTGTGGGTGGATTTGATGCCCAGAGTTAAGAGAAGCAAGGAACACGAATGAGAAGTCAATTTCTGGCTTGGGTATCAGGACGAATAGGGGGCCTATGATGAGATGGGGAGAGTGGGAGCTCTGTGCTATAGCACTCGGGAGGGAAACTGAGCATCCCGTGTCAGGCTGTGGGATAAGCAGGTGCACGTCTCCAAAGATGTCACCCGGGATATGTGCCTTCGGCTTTGACTTCCCTGCTTCTCTTCCTGCCGTCTCAGGCAGAAACACTCCTCTGCTTTAGGAACTTAATTAATTAATCTTCAGAGATGGGGCCTTGTTTTGTTACCCAGACTGGAGTACAGCAGCATGATCTGAAAATTTCTCACTGCAGCCTCGACCTCCTGGGCTGATCCTCCTGTCTCAGCCTCCTGAGTAGCTGGGACCACAAGTGAGAGTCTCAGCCTGGCTGGTTCAGACTTCTTGCCATCAAAGAGCTCACACTGTCACTGGACTCGGGGATTTTAGTTAACGTGCAGATACTACACAGCCCATCCAGCCTGTAAACTGATTCTTTCTCCTCTCTCTCTTTCTCTCTTTCTTTCTTTTTGAGACGGAGTCTCACTCTGTCGTCCAGGCTGGAGTGCAAGGGCATGGTCTCAGCTCAGTGCAACCTCTGCCTCCCTGGTTCATGTGGATTCTCCTTCCTCAGCATCCCGAGTAGCTGGGACTACAGGCATGCGCCACCACACCAGGCTAATTTTTGTATTTGTGGTAGAGACAGGGTTTCACTCTGTTGGCCAGACTGGTCTCGAACTCCTGACATCATGATCCGCCTGCCTCGGTCTCCCAAAGTGCTGAGATTATAGGTGTGAGCCACCACGCCTGGCAGATTCTTTCTTTCTTTAATATAGATGTGGCTGGGCGTGAGGGCTCACACCTACCATCCTGGAGCTTTGGGAGACTGAGACAGCAGGATCACTGAGGGCAGGAGTTTGAGACCAGCCCGGGCCGTATAGGGAGATCCCATCTTTATGAAAAATTTAATAATTACAAAAATTAGCCTGCTGAGGTGGCAGCGGCCTGTGGTCCCAGCTACTCAGGAGGATCACTTGAGCCCAGAAATTCAAGGCTGCTGTGAGTTATGATGGTGCCACTGTGCTCCAACCTGGGTGACAGAGCAAGACCCTGTCTCTTAAAAAAAAAAAAAAAAAAAAAAAAAAGAATATATATAATATATATTATGTGCAGTAAGAAATTTTTGGGGCGGGGTAAAATAAAACCTTGTAGCTGGAACACACTTGAATCTACCTCCTGTTTTCAGTTTTATTTCTGTGAAATGGGGAGAAAAATGCTCTTCATGCAGAAATGCTTATAAAAGGAGCAGCAGAGTTCTTTTTCAGCGCAACGGGAAAGTGTTTGACAAAACACAAAAGACTTTATAAATGCACAGTCTTGGGCAATTAAGACTGAGGTTTCATGGGAGTAAATCGAAGCTTAAAGGCGTCATGAAGGATAGACCTTTTAAATTCCATGAGTTACAGGATTTGGAAAGAAACCAGAGGGTAACTACATGTGTTAAGCTGATACTGAGTTGATCTGCTTAGAAGAGGCTCGGGAGTTCTCACTTCTTTGCATGCTAGAGCAGGTGAGAGGAGATGGGATGGAGATCATTCTTCCCCCCTCCTTCTTTCCTTCAATCGGTTCTTTGCAATCTGGGGGCAGCCTCATTCTGTGCACCACCTGCTTCTATCTGTGGGTGTTGAAGTGGCTTATGAAAGGTTTCTGTATGGGGTTGAGCTTCTTAATTTGGCTGATTTTTTTCTTTTCCCTTTTTCTTTCTCCTTTCTCTTTCCTCTCTTTTCTTTCTCTCTCTCCTTTCTTTCTCTTCTTCTCCTTTCCCTTTTCTTTTTCTCCTTCTCTTTCTTTTTCTTTCTCTGTCCTTTTTCTGTCTTTCTTTCTCTCCCCTCACTTTTCTTTTTTCTCTCCTTTCTCTCTTTTCTTTTTTCTCATTCTTCTTTCTTTCTCTCCCCTCCCTTCCTCCCTCCCTCCCTTCCTTTCTTTCTCTTCCTTTCTTTCCCTCCCTCCCTCCCTCCCTTCCTTCCTTCCTTCATTCCTTCCTTTCTTCCTTCGTCCCTCCCTCCCTCCCTCCATTCCGTCTCACTCTGTTACCCAGGCTGGAATGCAATGGCACAGTCTCAGCCCACTGCAACCTACGCCTCCTGGGTTCAAGCAATTCTCCTGCCTCAGCCTTCTGAGTAGCTGGGATTACAGGC
>PVKV010037173.1:0-15051 GCA_004027835.1 Alouatta palliata
AAAAAAAAAAAAAAAAAAGAAAGAAAATTCAAATCGGCCGGGTGCAGTGGCTCATGCATGTAATCTCAGCATTTTGGGAGGCTGGGTTAGGCAGATTGCTTGAACCCAGGAGTTCAAGGCCAGCCTGGGAAACATGGTGAAACCTCATCTCTACACCAAATATAAGCTTAGCCAAGTGCAGTTTTGCCCGCCTCTAGTCCCAGCTACTTGGGAGGCTGAGGCTGGAGGAACACTTGAGCCAAGGAAGTTGAGGCTGCAGCGAGCTATGATTATACCATGGCACTCTGGCCTAGACAGAGTGAGACTCTGTCTCAAAAAGAAAAAAGGAAAAAAGCATAGGCATCGCCTGTGCTCCTCACCTGTATTTTGTAATCAGAATCAAATCAAATTAAAGTTACTTTTAAACAAAAAAAAGGCCGGGCGCAGTGGCTCATGCCTGCAATCCTAGCCCTTTGGGAGGCCGAGGTGGGCGGATCACAAGGTCAGGAGATCAAGACCATCCTGGGCAACATGGTGAAATCCCATCTCTACTAAAAATACAAAAATTAGCTGGGTGTGGTGGTGTGTGCCTGTAATCCCAGCTACTCAGGAGGCTGAGGCAGGAGAATCTCGAACCTGGGAGATGGAGGTTGCAGTGAGCCGAGATCGTGCCACTGTACTCCAGCCTGTCAACAGAGCCAGACTTTGTATCAAAAATAAATAAATAAATAAACAAACAAACAATAAAAATAAATAAATGAATAACCATAGCTTCTCCTCTGCCGTCACCCCAGGCTGGTGAACGAGGTGTTCACCATCGACGATACCCTTCAGACCCTCAAGCTGCGGCTTCGGGAGACGCAGGACACACTGCAGCTGCTGGTCATGACCAAGTGCCGGCTGGAGCACGAGCTCGCCATCAAGGCCAACACCCTCTGCATCGACAAGGAGAAGTGCATGGGCATGCGTAAGACTTTCCCCTGCACCCCGCGCCTGGTGGGCCACACCTGAGCACCATCCCGGCCCTTGGTGCCTCACTCCGTGCTGGCATAAAATTGGAAAAGGCAGAGAAACAAAATAAAATGATATTCTGTTTGGAAGGGACCAGCTTTCTCTCTTTTTCTTATCTGTTTGTTCTCTGCATTTCTTTCTTTCTCCCTCTGTCTCTTTGTTACCTGTTTGTCATCTTAGGAGCACAGTGTAGACCAGGGTGTTTTAAGATTAGACATGGCAGCTCAAAATCTAGAGCCCAGCTCTGTCACTTAGGAGCTGTGTGGCCTCGAACAAGCTTCTAACCTGCGGTCCTCATCTATTGAATGAGGGTAGTCCTAGGTGCAGGGGATTGTCAGCAGTGTGGGGCAGAGAAAAACAAAAACAAAAATAACCAGGATTTAGAATCAGAAGTTCTGGGGTTGAATCCCAGCCTTGGTAGATGGAGTGTTTGTATGTATGTATGTATATATGCGTGTATTTATTTATTTATTTATTTGAGATGGAGTCTCACTGTGTTGTACAGGTTTGAGTGCAGTGGGGCACTCTCGGCTCACTACAACCCCCGCTTCCCTGGTTCAAGCGATTCCCCTGCCTCAGCCTCCCCAGTAGTGGGAATACAGGTGCCCACTACCACACCTGGCTAATTTTTGTATTTTTAGTAGAGATGGGGTTTCACCATGTTGACCAGGCTGGTCTCAAACTCCTGACCTCAGGTGATCCACCATGTCAGCCTCCCAAAATGCTGGGACTACAGGTGTGAGCCATCACGTCCGCTGATGGAGTGTTTTAGAAATAGCTATGGGAGGCCAGGTGTGGCGGCTCACGCCTCTAATCCCAGCACTTTGGGAAGCCCTGGTGGCTGGATCTCTTGAGGCCAGTAGTTCCAGACCAGGCTGGCCAATGTAGGGAAGCAGTGTCTCTACTAAAAATACAAAAAGTTGCCCAGTGTGTTGGCGCAAACCTGTAGTCCCACCTTCTGGGGAGGCTGAGGTGGGAGAATCACTTGAACCTGGGAGGCAGAGGTTGCAGTGAACCAGGATTGCTCCGCTGCACTCCAGCCTAGATAACAGAGCAAGACTCCCTATGAAAGTAAAAAAATTGCTATGAGAGAGACAGGAGGCAAAATTCTTTCTATGGGCTGGGTGTGGTGACTCACATCTATAATCCCAGAACTTTGGAAGGCTAAGGCAGGCAGATCACAACATCAGGAGTTCGAAACCAGCCTGGCCAACGTAGTGAAACCCTGTCTCTACTAAAAATACCAAAGTTAGCTGGGTGTGGTGGTGCGTGCCTGTAGTCCTAGCTACTTAGGAGGCTGAGGCAGGAGAATCACTTGAACCCAGGAGGCAGAGGTTTGCAGTGAGCTGAGATTGTGCCACTGCACTCCAGCCTGGGCAACAGAGCAACCCTCTGTCTCAAAAAAAAAAAAAAAAAAATCCATTATGTGGGTGGAATAGGAATTGAGGGAAAGCTCTATGGGGAAGTGACATTGCCTCAAAAAGTAGTTAAACATAAAGTTACTCTATGACCCAGCAATTTCACTCCTAGGTGTTTACCCAAGAGAAGTGAAAACAATCCTGAAATACTTGTACTTGAATGTTCAGAGCAGCACTGGTGACATTAGTCAAAAGGTGGAAGTAACCCAAATGTCTATCCATGGATAAATGGGAAAACAAAACGTGCCGAATCCTTATAATAGAGTATGATTCAGCCATAAAGTGGAAGGAAGCACTGATCCACAGTACAACGTAGAAATACTACTGACCACAGCTTTCCAAATAAAAAACTATTGTTTAGGGTGGACCTACAGTCCAAAAAGGGTCAGGCAAAGACCAGTCCCATAGGGGCATCTAAAGGAGCAGAGGACCCCACAGGCTTGTCCTCAGAGGGGCTGATCTGATTAAACATTTCTCTATTCTCTGGAGGAGAGAGTAATAGTAACAATTGGAGGCCAAGATGGAAGGATCGCTTGAGGTCAGGAATTTGAGATCAGCCTCAGCAATACAGCAAGACCCCATCTCTACAAAAAATAAATTAGCTAGGCACAGTGGTATGCACCTGTGGTCCCAGTTGCTTGGGAGGCTGAGGCAGGAAAATCACTTGGGTTCAGGAGTTCGAGGCTGCAGTGAGCTATGATGGTGCCACTGCACTCCAGCCTGGGTGACTGAGCAAGACCCTGTCTCTTAAAAAAAAAAAAATCAGAAAACAACTGGAGCTAACAGCTTGAATGCTTGGAAGTTGCCAAGTACTCTATCTCAGATAATCCTCATGCTCATACCCACTTTACAGATAAGGAAACTGAGGCACAGAGAGTCTAGGTCTTTTGCCCACAGATACACAGCTAGGATGGGCTGGCCCTGGTCTTCAGCATTTACATGACTGCCACCCAGGTGGCCACCCACTGGCGATTCTGCCCCCACTCCTCTACTCCCAGCCAGTGTCAGTGACAAGGCACTGCCTGCTGGGAGGGAGGCGGCTGCATTTTTTTGCCTTGTCCAGAAATGTCAGTGCGTCACTGTCACACAAAGTCCTGGCTGTTCACTCTTGTGATTTCCAAGGCACTCTAGACAAGCATCCCTGCTCCCAGGGTGGGGGGTGGGGGAAGGAGCAGCAATGGAAGGCGGGTTCAAAGCACACAATTAAAATTCCTAAGGGGCCATATGGCGTCTTATTCCACATGCGGAACATTCTCGGTCTCCATATGGCACTGGGGGCTGGGCTTTAAGCCTCTTGCCACACCTTCTCCCATCCCACGTAACCCCTGACGTGCTCCCAGGTGGAATTCTCTGTGTCCCCAAGACAGCTGGCCCCTCCCTCCCCCCACCCAGCAGGGCTGCTTGGGATTCCTGGCGCTCCTCTGGGGGCAGGCACGAGTGTGGGCACCCATGGGCCACAGAGCCCTGAACAGCCTGAGTCAGGGATATCCAGGGCCTGGTGGCTCAGGCCACATGCCTAGTAGGTCAGCAACTGGCAGTGTGTGTGTGTCCTGGGAGGGAGTGTCCATGGCTCCTGGCGGCCCCGGGGCTGTTGGTGGTCTCAGAGGATATGGGAGACCAATCAGCTGAGGTTGTGAGGGAGAGAGAGCCGCCTTCACCAGGGGTGTGGGTCCCCTCTCCCGATAAGGGGCTGCTCTTATCTAGGAGCTGAGAGCAGGTAAGGGGCTGTCCTTATCCATGAACTGAAAGGCAGATCAGGGAGGACCAGGGCGAGGCAGGGAGGCAGGCAGGACACCAGGAGTGCCACATCTAAGGAGTCTTCACTTTGGGTCACTTAAAGTTTTTTTTCTTACCTCTTTTTTTTTCTTTCTTTTCTTTTTTTTTTTTTTGAGACAGGGTTTCACTCTGTCACCCAGGCTAGAGTGCAATGAGTGGTGTGATCATGGCTCACTGCAGCCTCCAACTCCTGGACTCAAGTAATTCTCTGCTCTCAGCCTCCAGAGTAGCTGGGACTACAGTGCCACAGGCATGCGTCACCATATCCAGCAAATTTTGTTTATTGTAGAGACAGGGTCTCACTCTGTTGCCTAAGCTGGTCTCTAACTCCTGGCCTCAAGTGATCCTCCTGCCTCAGCCTCCCAAAGTGCTGGGACTGCAGATGTGAACCACGGTGCCTGGCCTCACTTCACTCTTAACGGTCTGGGGGAAGGGAGAGGGGAGCAACTGCCCCAGGGCACATGGTCTCCGGTTGGCGTGAAAATGTTTTGGAACTAGATAGAGCTGATGGTTGTACAACATTGTGAATTCACTGTGAATATCCCTGGACACTTAAAAATAGTTCATTTTATGTTAAACTAATTTCACCTTGATATATATTTTTTTTCTTTTGAGATGGAGTCTCGCTCTGTTGCCCAGGCTGGAGTGCAGTGGTGCGATCTCAGCTCACTGTGAACCTCCGCCTCCCGGTTTCAAGTGATTATCCCACTGTGTGATCTCTGAAGCCACTCTGCCTGGATTTAAATCTGGGTTCTTCAGCTCCTCCTCTGAGTGCCTTTGCAACTCACTTAAATGCTCCAAGCCTCTGTTTTCTCATCTGTAAAATGGGGACAATGATAATATTCTCTACTGATAAGAGCTTACTTAGCAAGGGTTATTTGGGTGAATGTATATGAAGTCCGGGCCACAGAAACTGGCACACAGGAGGTGCTTACTAGTGGGTCCTGCTTGCCTAGAAGCAGTTAGTGACACCCTGCTTCAACACAGAGTGCTCCCTGGCAGGTGGGAGACCCTGCAGGGGCCTTGTCCACGTAGGACTCCCTGACTTGCACTCAGATTTAGCAAGACAGTGGTGCATGCCGGGTGAAGGGGGCTTCTCACTCACCACTGTCCCTGGAATAAGAGGAGGAGAAGAGAGTTTGAGAACCCCAGGAGGGTAACAGAGACAGCAAATGACCCTTGGAATGGAAGGATGGAGAACATGCTGTTGGGATCTGACCCTCTCCCTATGTACCTTCCCACTGGTTTCTCAGAAATCCCAGTGGACTTGATTTTATTCCAGAAATGGAACCAAAAACAGTATCATTAGTTTGTAGTGTAGGGTTCATTCTGTCCCCAATCCCCATCTATCTTCCCTGGATTCCAGGAATTTGGTTCAGGAGGAGCATTAACTCTAATCAAAGAGGAGATAACGAGGCTGGGTGGGGGAGAGTCTGGCTGCTGCAGAGGTGGTGAGATCGCAATTCAAGAATTGTAGGTGGTCTGGCCCTGCCCCTCACTGTTGTATGCATATGAAGCCACCGCAGCCTGGCCCCTCTGCAGGCTCCACGGCTGCCGCACCCCTGTGCAGACCTCGGGCACCTAGCCAACTCTGCCCTAACCCAGCCCAGCCCACCGTGTGCACTGCCCACCTGCTCCCCCCACTGCCACTGCCTCCTACCTGCCAACCTCTGCGGGACTGAGAAGCGGCTGGGGACCCCCTTCTTCCCCGCTTGCTCCCCCAGACTTCGGAGCATATGAGGTGGTGGTGGGAGCACGGGGCTGAGTCAGGTACAGGGATGAGGACCCTGCCCGAGGGGCCACTCCTCTGAACACCCCATACCCATCTGTTAGTGTTTTGCCAGGTGATCCCTTCTGGGCTGGAGGAGGTGGCTGGAGTGTGTGTCGGGGGATGGGGGGGAAGTCCTGGTACCACCTTCTGGAGAGCAAAGGGGATGTTCTTGGCTAGAGGGCCAATAGGTCCCCTAGGGATGCCCACCCACCGCTGGGTCTCGGGGGATGCTGAGGGGATGCTGAGGCAGACACAACCGCTGGGAGAGGCCGAAACCCACTCTACAGCTTTCTGTCTGCCAAAACCCACTCTACAGCTTTCCGTCTGCCAAAACCGGGAGAGGGGCCCAGGCCTGGCCTCCAGGCCACCTGGGCTCCCCCTTCTCCCTCTGCCAAGGCCCAAGGAAGCGGGCTAGTGAGGGCGCGACAGGAAAAGGGAATTGGGAGAGGAGCCTGATTCTGTTAGAACCTGGCATAGGACCCGTACGGCTCAGTACAGGCATCTGCTGAATGAGAAACCTTTTCAAAACAACAAGCAGAGCAGGCCTCTTGCACGAAGCCTTCCCAGGGCTCTCCAGGATTCCTAGGATACCCCCTCTCCAACTTCAACTCACATCCACCTCTCCAGCTCCCTCTTACTCCCGAGCTGCACTTTACCGCCCCAGGGTCTTCACATGTGCTGTTCCCTCCTCCCAGAACACTGGTCCCTGTCCCTCCTTCCTTCCCCCAGTTCACAGCTTTGTGCTAATGTCACAGCTGCCAGTCAGTTTCCCAGGAAAGCCTTACCAGATCTCACTGATGGGTCCTCTCGGCTTCTTTTTTTCCCCAGTCCAGTAGATTTTCTTTCCTTAGGATGCAGTTTACCAAACTGCCTTGAAAATAGAGTCATATGAAATACCTTGTGAGCCAAAGGAGATGGCCCCAGAATCACACAGCACGGGAGCCTCAGCCAGAGAAGACGGCCCCAGCACAGGAGCCTTGGCCCTAAAAAACTGCCAGGTGGTCAGCAGTGAGTGATCAGTGATGTGACTGCAGCCAGGCCTCGTGTTTCCCAGCCACGCCTCATGCAGGAGTGACGCCTTCCCACCTCCTCACACACCCTAGTCCCAAAGTCATCTTGGAAGCACAGTCTCTGAACCCTCACCTAAGGATTAAAGAATAGCAGAAAAAACAGATATTTAGGGGACATTTAAAACAGCCCAAGAAATCTAGGTGGCCTGTGTGACCTTCATTTTTACCCCATCAGAGAGAGGCAGGGACTTGGGGGTGCTGTACTGTCCCTGAGGCCATGGGACAACCCCCGACCCCACAGGAGTAGGGGTGCACTGTGTGCACTCAGCCTCTCCACCACCTCCTGTTCCAGGACACCTTCATTTAATAGGACTAAGATTTTTTTTTTTTTAATGTTCATAAACCCTCTTAATCCTGAGAATGGCTTGACTGTGCATTGAGTTCCTGAGAACAGGACTAAAATATCTATACAATATGAGTCCAATTATATTTATGGCTAAGCATCCAAATATACCTAGAAAAAAATTTAGAAGAAAATGGGCCAATGTATTAACAGCTTCCTTCCCACCTTCCCCCACACACAAATGTGATGGTTTTAAGGGAACTTAAAATGGTTCCTTAAAAATAGCTTTACTGAGATATAATTGATACTGAACTTTGCTTCAAGCAAAAAAAAAAAAATGAACATTATGATTTACTTTTTAAGATTTAGGGTATAAAAAGTGAAATAAAAGGCATCCAGATTGTAAAGGATGAAGAAAAACTATATTTGCAGATGACATGATTTTATATATAGAAAATTCCAAGGAATCAATGAAAAAACTATTAGAACTAATAACCCAGGTCAGCAAAATTGCAGGATACAATAACAATTTATATACAAATCAACTGTATTTATTTTTGAGATGCAGTCTTGCTCTGTCACCCAGGCTGGAGTGCAGTGGTGTGATCTTGGCTCACTGCAACCTCTGCCTCCTGGGTTCGAGTGATTCTCCTGTCTCAGCCTCTCGAGTAGCTGGGACTACAGGTGCCTGCCACCATGCTCTGCTAATTTTTGTATTTTTAGTAGAGACACGTTTCACCATGTTGGCTAGGCTGGTCTTGAACTCCTGACCTCAGGTGATCCACCCACCTCAGCCTCCCAAAGTGCTGGGATTACAGGCATGAGCCATTACGCTCAGCCAAATCAACTGTGTTTCTATATACTAGCAATGAAAAATTCAAAAATGAAATTAAGAAAACAATTCCATTTATTAATAAAAAAAGAAAATACTTAGGAATTTGATAAAAGAAATACAAAACTTATACTATATAAACTACAAAACACTGTTGAAAAAATGTTAGATGATGTAAATAAATGGACAGACATCTCATGTTCATGGATCAGAAGACTAAATATTGTTAAGATGGCAATATTCCCCAAACTGATCTACAGATTTAATACAATTCCTGTCAGTACACACTACCACCCCCAGCCCTCGAGCTGGCATCTTTGAAAAAATGGGCAAACTAGTTCTAATATTCACATGGAAACTCAAAAGACCTAGACTAGCCAAAATGATACTGAAAAGGAACAAAACTGGAGAACTCACACTTCCGATCTTAAAACCTGTAAATCTGTAGTAATCAAGACAGTGTGGTACTGGCATTAAGATAAATATACAGATCAGTAGAATAGACTGAGAATCCAGAAATCCTTACCTTACAGTCAACTGATGTTCAACAAAAGTGCCAAAATAATTCAACTAGAGAAAGAAGAGCCTTTTCAACAAATGGTGCTGGGACTAGATATCCACATGCAAAAGAATGAACTTGGACTCCTAATTTACTAAAAATGGATCAAAGACCTAAATTTAAGAGATCAAAAACTCTTAGAAGAAAACACAGGAATGAATTTTCATGACCTTGAATTTGGCAGTGTTTTGAGATATGACACCAAAAGCATGAACAACAAAAGAAAAAATAAATAG
Source organism: Alouatta palliata (assembly GCA_004027835.1). NCBI lineage: Eukaryota > Metazoa > Chordata > Mammalia > Primates > Atelidae > Alouatta > Alouatta palliata. Next base: position 8,936 of record PVKV010037173.1, read on the forward strand.
AAATTCCTCAAAATTAAAAATTCTGTGCTGCAAATGACACTAACTAGAAAGTGAAAGACAACACACACAATGGAAGGAAATATTTGCAAATCAAATATCAGTTAAAGGACTTGTATTCTAGAATATATGGAACTCTTACAACTCAATGATAAGACAAATAACCCAATTAAAAAGTAGGCAAAGAATCTCAGTAGATTTTTCTCCAAATATACAAGCACATGAAAAGATGTTCAACACAACCATCAAAGAAATGCAAATCAAAACCACAATGAGACACTATTTCACATTGACTGTATTAGTCCATTTTCATGCTGCTGATCAAGACATACCCAAGACTGGGCAATTTACAAAAGGAAGAGGTTTAATGACTTATAGTTCCGCATGGCTGGGGAGGTCTCAAAATCATGGTAGAAGGCAAGGAGGAGCAAGTCACATCTTAGGTGGATGGCAGCAGGCAAAGGGAGAGATTGGGCAGGGAAACTCCTTCTTATAATACTGTCAGATCTCATGAGACTCAGTCACTATCATGAGAACAGCACAGGAAAGACCTTGTCCCTATGATTCAATTATCTCTCACCAGGTACCTCCCACAACACATGGGAATTCAAGATGAGATCTGGGTGGGGACACAGCCAAACCATACCATCCACTATCATGGTTTTCATCAAAAAAGCAGATAAGTGGGAAGGAGATCCAAGATGGCCAAATAGGAACAGCTCTGGAGTGCAGCTCCCAGCGAGAACAATGCAGAGGATGAGTGATCACTGCATTTCCAAACGAGTTTTTATGCTGACAAACCAGGAGATTCCTGGGCGGAAAAGCACCATGAGTTTCCAGCATGGCTGTTTCACTCAGTGCCATGGGTCTCTACACAAAAACTCACACAAATCTGGGCAGTCGTTTTAACTGGCGCCTGGTACACCTGGGATACAGAGCTGCCCATTCAACTGAAAAAAAAAAAAAAAAAAAAAAAAAAAAACCAGGGCTGAAACAGGGAGCCAGGTGATCTGGCTCAGTGGGTCCCACCCCCACAAAGACCAGCAATCTGAAACGCTCTGGATTGAGAGTTTTGCAGCAAGCATAGCTGAACCCAGGATGGTCCAGCTTGATGGGGGGAAAGGCGTCAGCCATTACTGATGCAGTCTACCACTACCGAGGCAGTCCGCCATTATTGAGGCAATCCACGTTTACTGAGGTAGTCAGCCATTACTGAGGCAGACCGCCATTACCAAGGCAGTTCTAACTGTACCTCTGTAAACAAAACCACAAGGAAGTTCACACAGCAGCTAGGCAGAGCCCACAGAAGCTCAGCAATGCCTCTGCTGGCAGACTGCCACCAGACTACCTCATTGCTGGGCAGGGCATCTCTGAAAAAATGCAGCAACATGTCAGGAACTTATAAATAAAGCCCCACCTTCCCAGGACAGAGCACCTGGGAAAAAAGGTGGTTATGAGTTCTGCTGCTGCAGACTTAAACGTACCTGCCCAGCAGCTCTGAATGGAACAATGGAGCTCCCAGCTCAGCATTTGAGCTCCTGTAAAGGACAGACTGTCTCCTCAAGCAGCTCCCCGACCCCTGTATGTCCAAAGAGACACCTCATAAAGGAGAGCTCAGGCTGACATCTGGGACAAAGATAACAGCAGAAGAAACCAGCAGCAATGTTTACTGTTCTGCAGCTGCTACAGGTGATCCTCAGGCTAGCAGGGTCTGGAGCAGAGGGGCCTGTTAAAAGGAAAACTAAAAAATGGAAAGAAATAACTTCAACATCAACAAAAACGATGTCCATCAAAGACCCCATCCGAAAGTCACCAACTACAAAGACCACAGGTAGATAAATCCACAAAGAAGGGAAGAAACCAGCACAAAAAGGATGAAAACACTAAAAACCAGAACACCTCCCCTTCTCTAAGTGATCACAACTCCTTACCAGCAAGGGAACAAGGCTGGATGGAGAATGAGTCTGATGAATTCACAGAAACAGGCTTCAGAAGGTGGGTAATAACAAACTTCTCTGAGCTAAAAGAATATGTTCTAACCCAATGCAAAGAAACTAAGAACCTTGAAAAAAGGTTAGGCGAAAAGCTAACGAGAATAAACAGCTTGGAGAGGAATATAAATGAATTCATGGAGCTGAAAAACACAACATGAGAACTTCACAAAGCATACACAAGTTTCAATAGCCAAATCGACCAAGCAAAAGAAAGGATATCAGAGATTGAAGATCAATTCAATGAAATAAAATGAGAAGGCAACATTAGAGAAAAAAGAGTGAAAAGAAATGAATGAAGCCTCCAAGAAATATGGGATTATGTGAAAAAACCTAATCTACATTTGATAGGTGTACCTGAATGTGACAGAGAGAATGAATCCAAGCTGGAAAACACTCTTCAGGATACTATCCAGGAGAACTTCCCCAACCTAGCAAGGCAGGCCAACATTCAGACCAGGAAATACAGAGACCACAAAGATATTCCTCAAGAAGAGCAACCCCAAGGCACATAATTGTCAGATTCACCACAGTTGAAATGAAGGAAAAAAATGCTAACGGCAGCCAGACAGAAAGGTCAGGTTACCCACAAAGGGAAGCCCATCAGACGCACAGCAGATCCCTCAGCAAAAACCCTACAAGCCAGAAGAGCATGGGGGCCAATATTCAACATCCTTAAAGAAAAGAACTTTCAACCTAGAATTTCATATCCAGCCAAACTAAGCTTCATAAGTGAAGGAGAAAGAAAATCCTTTACAAACAAGCAATTGCTGAGAGATTTCATCACCACCAGGCTTGCCTTGCAAGAGCTCCTTAAAGAAGCACTAAACATAGAAAGGAACAACTAGTACCAGCCCCTCCAAAAATGTACCAAGTGGTAAAGAGCATTGACACAATGAAGAAACTGTGTCAACTAACAGGCAAAATAACCAGCTAGCATCAAAATGGCAGGATCAAATTCATACATAACATATTAACCTTAAATGTAAATGGGCTAAATGCCTCGATCAAAAGACACAGACTGGCAAGTTAGATAAAAAGTCAAAACCCATCAGTGTGCTGTATTCAGGAAACCCATCTCACATGCAAGAATACACATAGGCTCAAAATAAAGGGATGCAGGAAGATTTACCAAGCAAATGGAGAGAAAAAAAAAAAAGCAGGAGTTGCAACCCTAGTCTCTGATAAAATAGACTTTAAACCAACAAAAATCAAGAGACAAGGACATTACATAATAGTAAAAGGATCAATGCAACAAGAAGAGCTAACTATCCTAAATATATATGCACCCAATACAGGAGCACCCAGATACATAAAGCAAGTTCTTAACGACCTACAAAGAGACTTAAACTCCCACACAGTAATAGTGGGAGACTTTAACACTCCACTGTCAATATTAGACAGATCAACGAGACAGAAAATTAACAAGGATATCCAGGACTTGAACTCACATCTGGACCAAGAAAACCTAACAGACATCTACAGAACTCTCCACCACAAATCCGCAGAATATACATTCTTCTCAGCACCACATCACACCTACTGTAAAACTGACCACATAATTGGAAGTAAATCATTCCTCAGCAAATGCAAAAGAATGGAAATCATAACAAACATTCTCTCAGACCACAATGCAATTAAATTAGAACTCAGGATTAAGAAACTAACTCAGAACTGCACAACTTTATGGAAACTAAACAACTGGCTCTTGAATGTTGACTGGATAAACAATGAAATGAAGGCAAAAATAAAGATGTTCTTTGAAAAAAATGAGGACGAAGATACAATGTAACCAGAATCTCTGGGACACAGTTAAAGCAGTGTCTAGAGGGGATTTTATAGCAATAAGTGCCCACAGGAGAAGCAAGGAAAGATCTAAAATCAACACCCTATCATCAAAATTGAAAGACATAGAGGAGCAACAGCAAAAAAAATCAAAAGCTAGCAGAAGACAAGAAATAACTAAGATCAGAGCAGAACTGAAGGAGACAGAGACACAAGAAAACCTTCAAAAATCAATAAATCCAAGAGCTGGTATTTTGAAAAGATCAACAAAATAGACAGCTAGCCAGATTAATAAAAAAGAAAAGAGAGAAGAATCAAATAGATGCAATAAAAAACGATAAAGGGGATATCACCACCGATTCCACAGAAATACAAACTACCATCAGAGATTACTACAAACAACTCTATGCACATAAACCAGTAAACCTGGAAGAAATGCATAAATTCCTGGACACTTGCACCCTCCCAAGCCTAAACCAGGAAGAAGTTGAAACCCTGAATAAACCAATAACAAGGTCTGAAGTTGAGGCAGCAATTAATAGCCTACCAACCAAAAAAAGCCAAGGTCCAGATGGGTTCACAGTTGAATTCTACCAGACATACAAAGAAGAGCTGGTACCACTCCTTCTGAAACTATTTCAAACAATACAAAAAGAGGAAACCTTCCCAAATCAAGAGGAAACCTTCCCAAATCATTTCATGAGACCCAAATCATCCTGATACCAAGACCCGGAAGAGACTCAACAAGAAAAGAAAACTTCAGGCCAATATCCATGAGGAACATAGATGCAAAAATCTTCAATAAAATACTGGCAAACTGATTGCAACAGCACATAAAAAACCTTATGCATCACGATCAAGTAGGCTTCAGCCCGCAGATGCAAGGCTGGTTCAACATACACAAGTCTATAAACGTAATCCACCACATAAACAGAACCAAAGACAAAAACCACGATTATCTCAATAGATACACAGAAGGCCTTTGACAAAATTCAACAGCGCTTTATGCCAAAAACTCTCAATAAACTAGGTACTGATGGAATTTATCTCAAAATAATAAAAGCTATTTATGACAAACCCACAGCCAATATCATACTGAATGGGCAAAAACTGGAAGCATTCCCTTTGAAATCTGGCACTAGACAAGGATGCCCTCTCTCACCACTCCTATTCAATATAGTATTGGAACTTCTAAACAGAGCAATCAGGCAAGAAAAAGAAATAAAGGTATTTAATTAGGAAAGAAGGAAGTCAAATTGTCTCTATTTGCAAACAACATGATTATATATTTAGAAGACCCCATCGTCTCAGCCCAAAATCTCCTGAAACTGATAAGCAACTTCGGCAAAGTCTCAGGATACAAAATCAACATGCAGAAATCACAGACATTCCTATACACCAATAACAGACTAAAACAGAGCCAAATCAAGAGCGAACTCCCATTCACAATTGCTACAAAGAGAATAAAATACCTAGGAATACAACTAACAAAAGATGTAAAGGATCTCTTGAAGGAGAACTATGAACCACTGCTCAAGGAAATAAGAGAGGACACAAACAGATGGAAAAATATTCCATGCTCATGGTTAGGAAGAATCAGTATTGTGAAAATGGCCATACTGCCCAAAGTAATTTATAGATTCAATGCTATCCCCATCAAGCTTCCTATGACACTCTTCACAGAACCGGAAAAAACCTCCTTAAACCTCATATGGAACCAAAAGAGAGCCCACATAGCCAAGACAATCCTAAGCAAAAAGAACAAAGCTGGAGGCATCACGCTACCTGACTTCAAACTACACTACAAGGCTACAGTAATCAAAACAGCATGGTACCGGTACCAAAACAGATATATAGACCAATGGAATAGAATAGAGGCCTCAGAGGCAATGCCACACATCTACAACCATCTGATCTTTGACAAATCTGACAAAAGCAAGCAATGGGGAAAGGATTCCCTGTTTAATAAATTGTGTTGGGATAACTGGCTAGCCATGTTCAGAAAGCTGAAACTGGACCCCTTCCTGACACCTTACACTAAAATTAACTCCAGATGGATCAAAGACTTAAACATAAGACCTAACACCATTAAAAACCGTAGAAGAAAACCTAGGCAAAACCATTCAGGACATAGGCATAGTAAAAGACTTCATGACTAAAATACCAAAAGCATTGGCAACAAAAGCCAAAATAGACAAATGGGATATAATTAAACTCCAGAGCTTCTGTATAGCAAAATAAACAATCATTAGAGTGAACTGGCAACCAACAGAATTGTTGCAATCTACCCATCTGACAAAGGGCTAATATCCAGAATCTACAAAGAACTAAAACAGATTTACA
>PVKV010037174.1:0-15050 GCA_004027835.1 Alouatta palliata
GCTCAGCAGGTCACACAGGGCTCAGCAGGCCACACAGGGCTCAGCAGACCACAACCCCAGGTAAACACCCAAAGCACACCAGCTCCCACCACCCTTTTGAATGAGGTTACCCAGTCACGCCAGGCTTCTCACCTTCCCCAGAAGGAGTAGTACTTCTTTCTCTCTCTCTCTCTCTCTGTTTCTCTCTCTCTCTCTCTCACACACACACACACACACACACACACACACAAACCCATACACACATATATACACACACATACAAACATGTACACACACACAAACACACACATATGCACTCACAGATGCACACACATGCACACACATGTACAAACATACAAATACACATATATGCACACATATATACACACATAACACACAAGCTACACATACACACATACACATTACAGATACACACACACATACTACAAATACACACGCGTATGCATGTATCCCTCTTTGTGTGGCATCCTTGACTTTTTCAAGATTGAGTCATTTAATTATCTGTTCAAATATCATTGTAAATGTTCTAATGTCTAGAATATTTTCTGGACAATAACTAAGTTTTCCATGGTTTATTATATAAATAATTGTCCTAATAGAAATAAAATTGTTACAGAAGTGCACACAATGAAATTATTTTTCTAAATGGAGTTAAATAAGGGTATATTGAAGGAATTAGATACATTTATCTTGTCTTGAAAAATGCATAGATTCTCACAGGCAAAGATGAGAGGATGGATGAACAAGGATTTGCTAAGGAGAAGAGGCCAATGTCCCATTTTCTCCCTCGGTGTGTTCAGATGGGACTGGAAAGTTTCCCTGGTGCGCATAAGTAAGAATTCTGTTGTTTTATCTTCTGAACACCCGACCGCTATTCTCCCTCACTTACCCAAGCCCAGGTTTATCTCTGCTAGCCAAGTGGCAGGGTAGATAATTATATTTCTTAAATTCTTTTGAAGTTATGCATGACCACTTAAGACATCTCTGGAAGAAGGCATACATATGTGTTCAAGCTACTGAGATTGCTGAGAAAACATTGCTTTCTGTACATAGGTGTTGCCTTGTCTTTTACTGCGTCTCCTTCCTTTTCTTGGCAAGTTATCAGAGCATGGTGGACGGTACAGTGGATAAAAGAGGCCACAGTATTAGCTGATAAAATGATATCAGCAGTAAACTGTATGCATAATTCTTGTTACTAAAAAAAATATCATCAGACCGGTTTAATTTACTGTTTGCTTTTCACAGCCAAAAACAGTCTTTGGCCAAAACACGTCTATGATAGATATTGCCATACACTAAGCAAAAAGACATGTAATACTCTAACTGACAAAATGTTTGGAGATGCATTTAGCAACTTCTAGTTTTACTAGTAGTCTAGTGACAGTCTTAGGGACCCACCAATTAGCTGATAATATGTGTGAAATATGAAGAAATATATTGACAAAACATACCAACGATTGATTTTGGCCCAACATCAGACTCATAGCACATTGAAGACAGAGTATCAAGAGTCAATAGTGAAGGTCTTTTTGACAAAAGATAGAAGATGTTATGTCAGTGTAAACATTTACCAGCACTTCTGCGAATAGATGGATTGATATATAGAATCACGATAAAACCTGGATTCACTATGACCCAACCACTCAGATCACTCAGTTTTGGGGAATACATTTTTTGAAGAAAATTTGAAATTGCTGGCTGTAATAAGTATTTAGCCAGTAGTTTCAAAGCTGTTGATATGTATAACCCTATCTTCAGAAAGCAAATAGTGTAACCATCTGAACTAAAAGAAAATTAAGTTAATAAGCATTTTGCATAGGAAGCAGGCAGTTGGGTGTTTAATTTGAATGTATGATGCACTCTACAGAAGAGGGAAAATGTTACGTGCACTTTTAAAAACAGGTACAGTGTCAGCAGAATGGGCAATTCCATGCCTCTAAACGCAATCAAATCAAAACCCAAGAACACATATCAAGAAGATCTTAAACCTGAAGACCAGTCCAGTCCATTAGATGCTTCAGGCCTTGCCTTTACTCACCACCACCACTGGGTGTGATGGTGCCTCGTTCATATTTTTGGGAACTCTGTTTCTTACCTCTACAGTGTGTTTCCTTAGGTTGCCGAAGGAGGCACTCTGCCTGCAGGTGCGCTGTGTGTCCAGCTCTGACTCCTGACGCTGCCTTTTCTAGGGTGTCTCCTCTGCTCCAAGGGTTGGACAAATGGGAACTTCTTTCCCGGAATCTCTTGCCAGGAGGGTTTGTTTATAACCCACCAATGAGAAGCTTTGAGGATATTTCAAAAATGAAGGAGAACCAGAAGCCACATTGTGACTCTCCCATAAGGGACAGGAGGAATGGGCAAGATTCAGCTGGCAGGAGAATGTGGAGCAAGCTGGGGCTTCCCTGCAGGACATGCGTGATCTCTGCTGCTCTCCTGTGGCTTCCGTAATTTCCGGGTGCTCTGCAAGTGATCAGCCAACATAAGGTGATGCCTTGGAATTCCCCAACTCTTTTACTGCTTTTGTGGGCACTGAATTTCCTGTGTTAGAGTCCCTCCTGCTCAAGATTCCAAAAGTGACATCACCCTAGGACCTGGACCCGCTGACCTTGACCTGCCTTGAATAGCCTCGAAATGGCCAAGTGTTGAGTATTTCATTTGCTCAGTGAAACTTCTTACTTTGGCTTAAATCTACATCATTATTGTTTAGTAAAGTTCTCATTGATGGATGATGGTAATAAGATCCACCATGTAAGCAACAGAGAAAATTAATTTCAGTATCATATTAACAGAAAATCAAAAATGGGTGGATCTTCCACAGATCCAATCCTAGTCATCATTTTACCAACTGTCAGCGAAAAGGTACTTAGGATATCATTCTACCCAAATGTGCCTTACTGAGCTTTTTGGGGGAGATCATGGATAAAATGTGCTATTTTAGAAATGAGAAGATCCCGCAAGAATAGAATTATCCATCTAAATGGCTGGTTTAATAACTTAACTCCAATGGAAGTCCTTTCATTTTAAGACTATTTCTTCTCACTCTATTTCTGTATTTTGCTCCAAAAAACCTAGCTTAGGACAGGTTCCTGAGAAGCAGAGTTTGACATGGAGGTGCTTAAGGGGACAGTGAGGAGTGCAGTCAAGAAAGACCAATGAGAAAGCAAAAAAGCAGGACAAGGCAGGGGAAGAAAATACTCACAGTGTGGTGGAGACTGCCGCTGGCTCAGCTGGCTCCCACAGGGAGCCTGGGATGTGCAGAGTAACCCAGAGTCGTTCCACCTTGAGACCAGGGGACTTTCAGATCTTCTTATCAGATCGTTATGGGCTGTAGGATGCTCCTGATTGGAAATGGACATAATCTCCCAACCATTTCTCAAATCAGCCCAAGCGAGAGTGAGGGCAACTGTCTGGGAAATTGTTTTAAAGCAGCTGTGAGTGGTTAGTACTCAAAACTCACAACAGCTGAGGCCTAGAGTTATAGTTCCTTGAAGGGGATCAGGGCAAGTCACTACAACATCCACTCTCAGAGTCATTGACTGCTGTTTTTAAAGAGATGGTGTGTGTTTCTACTGCCTAAGCATCAGAAGGCGAGAAAAGAGATTATTCTTCTTTCTTATTCTTCTTTCTCCATCTACTCTATTTATTACTATTTGATGCCTCCATTTTACTTAGCTTTTCTCCTCCAATGCCTTTAAGTAAGCATAAGGAAATTTAAATACACAGTCCCGTGGGCCCTTCCCTTTCCTTCTATGCAGGACCCCCAAAAGCGGAGAGTGTTGGCATTCACTGCCCACTTTTCTATGCAGTATCAGCCCATCTGCGTTGCCATAAAGGAATATCTGAGACTGAATGATTGATGAAGAATAGAGGTTTGTTTTGGCTCATGGTTCTGCATGCCATACAAGAAGCATGGTGCTGGTATCTGCTACTGGTGAAGCCTCAGGAGGATTCCAGTCATGGTAGAAGGCAAAAGGAGAGCCAGCACGTCCCACAGTGAGAGAGAGAGCAAGATAGGGAGTGGGGAAGAGCCAGGCTCCTTTCAACAACCATGGCTTGCACAGACTTGCAGAGTCAGAACTCACTCATTTCCATGGAGCGGGTGCCAAGCCACTCACGGGGAATCCACCCACATGACCAAAATGCGTCCCCTCAGGCTCCACCTCCAACACTGGAGATCACATTTCAACATGGGATTTGGTGGGGACAGACATGCAAACAATGTCATGTGCTTTGCTTTTCTCACTTGCAGCTGTCTTCCAGCACTTTCCACGTGAGTACACAGAGACCTTCCCCGTGATTTCAGTTGTGCCGAGGAAACATCATTGACCAAGGTAGCCATTTCTTAGTAGACTCTCAATGTAGACACATTAACTCCCCCATGGTGGTAAAACTCCATTCACATGGACACGCCGTGTGTTCATGCTGCTTCACAGACATCGTGTTCGCAAAGCAGCCGGTGCACAAAGGAGCCTCCACCTCCGTGAAGCATGAGCTTGTTGCCCATCCCGGACGCACGCTGTGAAGTCAGGTGCATGTGTTGTAGACACGCCTGTGAAAATGCACATTTCAGATTTACTCATCAATGAAACTACAAATAATCTTAAAATTTTTATGCAACTCAAAAATAGTCCAACAGATGGACTGTGCAACAAAGAGATAGAAATAAATAGAAATCATAAAATGTCTCATTGTTCTTCCCCGCTATGAATAAAAACAAGAATTTTGAAACGCTGCAGCTTGCTCATGTCGTAAAAAATAATTCAGTTTATGTCCACTGAAGTTAATAGTCATCTGATTGGCTTACATCCTGTTATATTAAACGTCATATGTGTCTATCTCAGACCTCTGATAAATCGGCTCTTGGCAAAAGCCCAAGCTGGAATATTTTATAAGACACCATAACGGAACACTTGATCCACTGTTTTTTCTCTTGTGCAGTCATAAACCAAATTCCTACTGATGACTGATACAAGCGAAATTTTACTGCATTAGGTTCATTTTTATATTCCCTGATGAAGAAACCACCCTGATCTCTGAAAGATAAATACACTTATTTTGCAATTCCTATCAAGATTTATCACATAGAAAGAATAATTATTATTAATAATAATAAAGTACCAATATGTGTACACTCTCAAGTTAGTATAAGATATATCTTACTGAAAATTGCTTGAATAAAAAAGCAAGCCAAAAGGACAGCTTACTCTCTGGGGTACTTCAATCTTTAAAAAGCTTAAGATTGTGGAACTTGATACTATTCATCCTTTTTTTTGACCTCGGCCAAGAAAACCTTCTTACATGCTCGTCTCTTGCCCAAGTAGATTAATGAATTCAGGATATAATAGGTCCCTGAAGTGATTTGCATGTATTGATTAAATGTCATGAGTAAAATGCTATAGGTTAAATTACTGGAGACACAGGAAATGCAGAAAGCACAACTGTAAGCATTGTTTAAATAAATTACTTGGCAATTCTTCTTGACATGTGATTATATTCTTCACATTTACCCCAACAGCTGTATAGGTAGTGAGAGTGCGTTGTACCAACACAAGAAAGAAAACGGCTGACGAGGAGCTCTATTGCTTTGGGGGACTTTGGCTCTAGAAAATTCCTCGTTATCTTCCTAGAACTGTAAGACAAATGACCCTTGGTTCTAAGATTAAAGGACATTTAATAAGAAGCAGACATTTCAAAATGGAGACTGGCATGAAGTGTGCAAACAAAATTAGAAGACGTCGTCGTAGACCACCTAAGCAAGGTTGGCTGAACACGGAGTAGGACGAGTGAGAAAAAATGCCCCATCGCTAGGCCAAGAGGCCCCTAGACAGAGAATGTATTTACATCATAAGGCACAGAACAGCTTGCATTAAAGTTCACGCAGACCCATTGTCCAGCACCCTAGCTCTTTCTCTGGAGTTCTTTAGAATGATCCTCTTAGGTGGGCAGTTTGTTAAAGTTCACACAGGTCCCAGTGTCTGTCTGCCTCCCTAGCCCTCTCCCTAGAGTTCCTCAGAATGACTCTTAGGTGGGCAGTTTGGGGTCAGCTTCTGCCAGCTCAGAAGAGCTCCAGGCTTCCTTTCACATGTTTATCTCAAACTACACAGGAAGCCACATCATTTACTTCCTGGCAGCCATTTGTGCCTTGCCCAATAGTGTATCCCATGACTGTCACTACATGAAGAGCTAACTTTTAGTTTCTTAGAGATAAAATATGTCTAGTGACCTAGTAGTTCTTCCTACAGGGGTGTTCAATATGAAAGAGGAGATTTTTAACCAGGGCCATTCCAAGAATAAGACCACATGATGGCCTAACGAACTCACAGGGACATATCATTTTAAAATTGCATAAGACCATGTACAAAACAGGAGCCCATAAAGCATCCAGGAGGAAGACAACAAAAACTTTACCAAACAGACAAAAAGGACAGCAGGAAAAGAAGTGTAAGTGTCTGGATTCTCTCATCCACAGCACCAGTACCAGGAGACCGTGTATACATTCGAAGTTCTAAGTACAGAGGATGTTTGCACCTAGAATTCTGTGTAAAGGAGTCTACGGAATTCTAATTAGAAATTTTTTTCTTTTTTCTTTTTCGAGACGGAGTGTTGCTCTGTTGCCCAGGCTGGAGTACAATGGCACGATCTTGGCTCACTGCAACCTCTGCCTCCCAGGTTCAAGTGATTCTCCTGTCTCAGCCTCCCAGGTAGCTGGGACTACAGGCATGTGCCACCATGCCCAGATAATTTTTGTATTTTTAGTAGAGACAAGGTTTCACCGTGTTAGCCAGGATGGTCTCGAACTCCTCATCTCATGATCTGCCTGCCTCGGCCTCCCAAAGTGCTGGAATTACAGGCATGAGCCACCGTGCCCAGCCTGATCAGGAAATTTCCAGAGTCCATGTCTAGTTGTAGGCTGAGACCTCTGTCATTTGAAGTGTTGTGGAACAAGGAATTCAGAATTCATTTACGTGCTATCGACTTGGTAACAGTAAAGGGCCTGACATGTTTACGGGTTTGCAATCTAACACATTAGGGAATCACAACTTCATAAATGACAATGGCCTGCCTGAGACTCCTCGGCCAGAGACAAAGCAGGTTACTTCTCCTGACACAGCAGGCAGCATGAGGCTCTGTTCAGGGAGGCCCTTTGCGCTTGCTCCCCAAATCCGACGTCAACACTGAGGCGCGACCAGAGGGATGCTGCAGACGCAGTGGGCTTTTGACTGAGTGAGGAACCCAAAGGTAGGAAACCCTCAGTCTCAAAAGGAGCCTCCAGCAACTCTGCCCAAGCTTTGCCCTACAGGAAGACGTTAGCTTTACTGTGCTGGTCAAGGAACAAATCTGCCCTCTGTCCTGGAGAGAGATGCTGTGTCTGGCCTCCCAGGCTCCTGGCTGTAAGAACACCCTTGTAGGACAAAAGCTGTCCCTGACTGTGTGGAAATGCTGTGGGCCGCTGTTTCCCAACAAGGAGGACCAAGTGCTTGCTTGACACGGAGGGTGGATGCATTTCTGCCAGTGAAGGGAAGGATATTCAATACCCACACAAAGCAAGGCCACAGTGAATCAAGCAGGGTGCATTTGCACCCATGTGATGACTTAGAAAATGTTTCATGGGCATGCATTCCTAGAAAATTAATTTTTTTTTTTTTTGAGACTGGGTGTTCTTTCTCACTCAGGCTAGAGTGCCGTGGCACGATCAGGGCTCACTGCAGCTTGAACTTCCAAGGCTCAGGTGTGATCCTCCCACATCAAGCTTCCCGAGTAGCTGGGACTACAGACATGCACCACAACTTCCAGCTAATTTTTGTATTTTGCATAGATACAGGGGCTCACCATGTTGCCCAGGCTGATCTCCAACTCCTGGGCACAAGTGATCCGATCACCTCAGCCTCCCAAAGTTCTGGGATTATAGGCATGAGCCACTATGCCCAGCTGAGAATTAATTTTTTTAAATGTATTTCAACAAAGTGAGTTGGAAAACCAAGAAACACCAATAAATAGATCCACAAAACAGTTATTGTGACCCAAAAATTCAAGAAAGAAAAATCCTAGGATGACAGATATTCACAAGCTTAAAGAACAACCATCCCGGACTAAAGTCTGGGACAGAAGGAGGCAACAGGAATATCTCAAGTCAATCAGAGGCCTCGACAAAAGTGTAGCAGCGTGAATGTGAGCACACTAACATGGGAATACAGCAAGGCACACACGGCAACTTGTATAATTCAACCTAAAACTTTCAAAAAGTGTGCTATTAAGGATCACACGCCAACCACATCTAACATACCCAGTCCACGGTAGAAGAGGGGCCAGTGGATTTCAACTCAATGTCAAAAATAGAGTCATGGTGATAAAATGAACCAGGTGGAATTTTTCCATTTGACTTTTTACTAATTAAGTAAAGGCATTTTAGGTTTAAGTGAAAAGGGAACGTGCATATGAGTATTCTGACAGCAAGAAAATGGAGGTAATCAGAAACTTCACGAAAAGAATTAGTTTTCAAAGAGTTATGGGCCAAATGGAGAACAATCTAAAAGATGCTGTTGGTTTCAGCAACTGGGTTTGCTCAAGAAAGAAGAAAGGATTTGAAACAATTCCTTGGGGCGGTGGGCAGATTGTGCCACAGAATCTCTGACATCATTAACAATGCTGATAATGAAGGCTGCTTGCTGTTTTTTCTTTTGAAACTAATCTGTAAACAAAACACACAATCTTATTTTGAGTTATTTAAAAAAACAAATGTAATGAATCCTGTAAAAGTAAAAAAAAAAAAAAAAAAAAAAAAACAAAGAAAGAAAGAAAAGAAAAAACTTGAAAGATATTTAAAAGCCAGAAGGAGGGAGAAGGTTATTAACCAAGTTAGGAATCTAGAGATATTCTGTAAAGTTAGTGAAGTAAGAGATAGACTTTAAAAGGATGTTGTAAATTATGAACAAATTAAATATATAGAACTAAAATGATTATATAATTATACTGTGAGCCATGGGAAAGGGAATGGCAGGGAAGGGTGTGAACGAATTCTACTTCTACTCCTCAGAGAAAGAAGTCTAAATCTGCAGATAAAGTTGATGAATTAAAAAATAACTGTAAAAGTGTCACGTGGTAACCCTGGTAACCCTCAATCACATGAAATTCCAAGTGAAGTCACTAAATGTGGTTGTCTCCCAGCAGCTGGGTGGGTTAGAGAGGAGGGTGGGGAGGAAAGTGTGGATTGTAGTACACAGCCCTGTGTTATTTGGTATTCTGATTTTTATTTTTGTTAAGAGCTGATCTAGAAGACAAGATGTTTCTGAATGTGTCATGCATAGCTTAATGCTGGGGCTATGTTCTGAGAAATGCGTTTTCAGGTGAATTTTGTCTCTGTGGGAACATGGCAGAGTGAACCTCCGTGAACCCAGATGGCCGAGGCTCCTGTGCACCTGCGCTCTGCTGTAGCCTGTTGCTCCTGGCTACAAACCCAGGCAGTCTGCAGGCAATTGCAACACAGTGGCAAGCACGTGTGTTTCCAAACAAATCAACACATAGAAAAAGTACAGTGAAACATGGGATTATAATCTTATGGGACCACACCCAAAACCTCTTTAGGAGACACAAAACTGCGTTATGTAGTTAATTATGTAAGCAATGAGAGAAGAACTAGAAACGTTCCAGGGTCTCAAACTCAAGACAGACTTCTTCCATTATAATCATTCATGAAACTTGTTAAACGCGTAGATCGTCTGGCCCCACCTGGATTCGTCTTCAGTCAGCCTGGAATTCCGTGCAGGAATCTTCATTTTCAACATTCTTTTGTGGTGACTGTGGCACAGCTCATTCTGGTGGCCACGTCAAGTCCTCTCCACCACTATTCTCATGGGACTGAAACTCCCTAATGTAATAGTCTCTAAAACATGGGCAGCTTGCACTACTTTAAAAATTGCCACATAACTTAAAAATGACTGTAGTAATTGTTTTGACTCATACACTTGAAAATACTTACCTTTAATTCAGTCTCTTCCATTTCCTATGACCAAGATCGGCTCTCAGGAGAAAATGGCACTGCAATGCGTGGCACTGAAATTGCTTGGTTCTCACCTCTGGGAAGTGTGCTTTCTGTCCTTTACCCTGGTGTTGTGCTTCCGTTCCTGTCACTGATTATAAATGACATTGGCAATACTCATCCCACAGATGCGAGCTAACCCATACTGATGTATGTCAGATGGATTTAAGTTTTGTGTGATCTGTAGATGACAAGACCATCCACAGGAAGCCTTCACATCCAATTCTTTCTTTTGCACAAAGGAAGGAATAGATAAATGTGTCCCAATAAATCTGACAGCATCAGCCATTCCCTTTATCTAAGTGTGTGTCTGTGTGTCCATCTGCACTCGCTGGGTGTGTGGTGAAGCTGTGGTCCATCTGCACTTGCTGGGTGTGAGGTGAAGCTGTGTCTCTTCCCTCTGCATGGATGTAACCCTCCTTTCTGCTGCTCTGTCTTTTGTCTTTCCAAGGCTGGCGTTAAGTCCAAAGAGGTGTACCCTCGCTAGGTAGCACTGTGTTTCTACCCTTACATCCCTAAGCTAGCAATATTGAATCCTTTGCTACTTTGAGCTTCCTGGATAATTACCAATTTGTAACTTGATAAATGATTGGTCTTTTGAAGTTTCATAGTTGAAATCAATAAGTGGCATTTTCATCGCTCAGGGAAAAAGGAATATAGGAAAAAAGTTACACAGAAAGCTATGAAAGGGTTAACATCTGCCTACTTGGAAAAGAGAAGGAAAAACAGAGTCCCGGAGGGCCTGTGCTTCATCTTACTGTGTATTGAAATGTGAGCTGCAACCAACAGTCTGGTTAATAACAATTCATGCAGCTGTCAATCGTTTTGACCAATGTCATCAATATTTTACTCTGCAAAATAACAGCAATTAAGAATCAGGACCAGGAGATACACTTAGGGCAAAAGTGTTTCTAACACTGTGATGAAATCGACAGTCTGGAGCCAGCATTTCCGACAGGCATTCAGGGAAAGGTTATGGTGCGATTTCTCTCCAAACAGTCCGCCTGTCACAGGTCTTTATCGTAAACGAACACCAATGCCCTGCACAGATGCTGGAATGGAGGTCTGTAGAATTCAGACAAAAGTGACCCTGGGACAAGTGATGACACTAACCAAAATTCACATCTTCTTAGGACGTACCTGGGCTGGGCAGTGTTTTAAATATTAAGATGAATTCAAAATTAAACAATTTGAATTAAAACAAATCTTGGCAAATGTCTACTTGATATAAAAGCTATCTTGCAATGTATACCTAAAAAAAATCAGATCTCCATTTTTTTAATTTTACTTTAAGTTCTGGGATACACGTGCTGAATGTGTAGGTTTGCTACTTAGGTACACATGTGCCGTGGTGGTTTGCTGCCCCTATCAACCTGTCATCTAGATTTTAAGCCCTGCATGCATTAGGTAGGTGTTTGTCCTAATGTTCTCCCTCCCCCTTTCCCCACCCCCTGGCAGGCCCCGGTGTGTGATGTTCCCCTCCCCCTTTCCCCCATCCCCTGGCAGGCCCCAGGTGTGTGATGTTCCCGTCCCCTCCCCCTTTCCCCCACCCCCTGGCAGGCCCCAGTGTGTGATGTTCCCCTCCCTGTGTCCCTGTGTTCTCATTGTTCCCAATTCCATTTGCAGAAGTTTTAAGAAAAGTGAAAGTGGCCTCGTTTTATTTATCATCCTTATTAGTGAAAATGAAAGCAGCAAGGATCAAATTTAAAATTGTTTTACTTATTACATACATATGAGTAGAGCTTTTTTATATTTTTATGTTATTTTAGGTTCAGATTTTATATCTCATTTTGCTTTTTCATTGACCTTCACCAACCAGAGACAACCAAAATTATGCCCGAGTCACAATCTTTTCTCAGTAGAATCAAAGAAAACAGCCGCCTGGGAGCCATGTGGGTGGGAAGGATTTGGGGCGGGGCTGCTCCAGGGTGACCGTGGGCAGGACCCAACGTCTGGCAGCTACGACCACTCTGCATGGAAGGTGGGCACTAACTGGAGGCCACTTGGTGATTCCGTCTCTCAGTAGCTTCCTGTCCAGGAGTTGGGAATGATGACGCAGGCCTGCAGTCATGCTGGTAAGAAAATACAGATCACTCAAAAGGAACACATTTTGTTTCTGCAGTTGTGCCTCTACCTATATTCCGATATCTATAATCTGATGAAACACTGTTTCTGTTAGAGAAAAAGAGAAAATGAAAAAGCGAATGCTCTGCCTAGCAAGAGGGAGTCAGGCTCTTACAGCGGAGCAAGCAGAGCAACCTCCCAGCGCAGCTGGCTTTCCGGGCATCAGATGCTTTCTCTATTTGGATCTTCCCCTTTGCTCATGTTAGTGATGATTTAGGGTGAGTGACGGAGCAGTACTGCATAAGGAAGGCATTTCAGCTGCTATCCACCAAAACCAACTCAGTTCCATGAAAAAAGAATAGGAGATATTTAAAGAACTTTAAGGAGGTGCTTAGCTTTACTGGAGAATCACATTTTCCACTCACTTTCCCATTCTACCTGAAAGACAATGTCCTGCCTTCTCCTTCTTGTCAAACTTACACCTAATCTAAATTCATAATTCAATCACATACACACACACACACACACACACACACGGGAAAATAAAATTAAAACCATTAGAAAATATGCCACTAGAACATTGTTCCACTTACTTGTAACTCAGTCCAAAGTTTCACTGGAAACTTTAGCCGGCATGGCAGCTGGCACCTGTAATCCCGGCTACTCTGGAGCTGAGGTAGGCGAATCACTTGAAACCAGGAGGTGGAGGTTGGAGTGAGCTGAGATCGCACCACTGCACTCCAGCCTGGGTAACAAGAGTGAAACTCGGTTTCAAAAAAAAAAGAAGGCTAAAGCAGTTGTTCATAAACATACAAGGGCAGAGATGGCTCTCCAACATAGATATTCTGACTCCAAATTAGTTATAAAGAATTTGTTACTAAATAACACACATCTATATACAATTTCAGTAACAGAGTGTGAGCCAACTTGCATTTGACATCTGAATTCGAAGCTTGCCGCTTTTTGTCGGTAATCAACGTGATCCAGACCCTGTTCAACATTAAGTCGTTACTAAATGTGAAACGGTGGCAGGAAGCATTTATTCCTACCTAATGGCGGAAGCTTCTCTGCTAACTTCTGGACAGGGTTTGCAGTTGCATAATGATGACATCAGCTGGGCTTTGGAACTCAGTCGAATGTAGGTGCATAAAATCCAGTTGCAACACTTGGACCTACTTACCCATTGCCACAAATGCCTGGACTCATTGCAGGCCCCTGGCTAGGCCTGCAGTATTCTGCTAGAATGAGATATTTTCACCACAGTCAAGCAGAATAATGTTACTCAGGATGAGGACTGAATATACTGTAACAGAATTCCTATTTTTCATGATTGAGGCTAGAAAAAAGCAAAGGACCAAATCAATTTTCTGACCTGGTAAAATGGTTTCATATCCTCCCAGAAATTGAAGACATTATAAATGTAATCTATTTTAAACTTTTTCATGCTAAGGTATAAAGTAGAAAATGTAATTATTTTATTGAGTACTTTACAAAAATCATCATATTTTCAGTTACTACGTTAGCAAAAATTAGCATTTTTAAATAAAATAAAACCACTAATTTTAATAAAGGACACTGGTTACAATAATCTACTCTTTTCTAACTATAAAATTGAATTTGCTTTAATGCTTGTATTTACGATGGTTTTGATGCTGAATTGTGGTCAGGAAAAGAAGTGAGGAATAGTGTTTAGAATGAACAGTGTTACAAGCATTTCAGCCTCCATTTGGAAACACTGCTTGTCACTTTTATAAAGATTTAGGGCCTGGACTAAGAAGACTGGGTCGCAGCCTTTGGGTTTGAGCTCATCACACAGACTCTTCTGAAAAATGAGGGTGATCATTTTACCTTCTCTGATAAATACACATATATTTTGCAGAGATATTAATACTTTAATTATCACTAAATTTGGGGATGTTACATTGGCTTGAAAACGTATAACATATATAACATTTTATAAATATATAGAATATAAAAATCTTGACTTTAATAAATGTTACTATTTAGAACATATACTCTTGTTGAGAATAAATGGATGTAACAAAGTTGGCAACCTCCAAACTACCTGAATTGATCACGTGAGTTAGTTATAGGAAGCAGCGTTTCTAGAAAGCGTGACTTTCACGTCTACACCAAGCTATTCTATGAGGCCTAGGTTGCTGGAAATGGCTTTAGTGGTAATTTCTTAAAACACTTGAGGTTAATCCATTTGTGTAATCAGGAACCCTATGTTGGAAGCACAAATTGACACACTGTAATGTGAGTCAGGTATCTGCCTTCAGTCAGGACCATGGTCACCTGAAATGTTCTATCAAATTTGGTAGTATTGAATCGCTCCTTTTCTGGGGAGACAGCACATGGCTTTCGTACGTTCTCGAAGGCTGGGAAACTTCCTTTTTCGTTGATGTCCTTTGTCCCCACAAAATCCCTTTCATTTAGCTACATTTTGTTCTTATTTTCTACCACAAACTTTAAATGCAGAACTTTTCATGAAATAATCACAATGGTGCAAGGGTTGTATTTATTGGGGGAATTCTGCCCCTAAAATTGCGTCCACGGGAGGATGACATTTGTCCTGCAGTGTTGGGGACGCTGCTCCAGCATCTCCAGGCGACTCCCATCACAGTGTCCCCTCTGCAGGCAGGCTGCCCGCACGCTGCCCCTCCCTGGTCCGGATCCATCCTGGGCCATACCAGCGAAGACCTCCTTCTTCACAGGGCTTCCGTCCTGTGACTTCACCAACTTACACTCCAATGCCGGCAAATTTTGAAATGTATCACTGGTTGCATTTCCTCCCTTGCTTTGAGAATTAGAAAGTTCTCACACCTATTTATAACCACCGATCACTGTTGTACAGGGTTTTACAGCCTGGATTTCTACAAATCCACTTTTCCTTTATTGCATTTTCATCCTCCTTTTTTTTATTTATAAATTTTGAAATCACTTATGC
>PVKV010037175.1:0-15049 GCA_004027835.1 Alouatta palliata
TACAGAACTCCTAGAATCAGGACAAGTCAACTAAAACAAAAGGCAGACACAAGAACATGTTACAGAACTCCTAGAATCAGGACAAGTCAACTAAAACAAAAGGCAGACACAAGGACATGTTACAGAACTCCCGGTAAAGCCCTGGAGAGAGAAGACACCATATCCTTTCTGGTTAACATTTTCCTAAAGAGCTGTTACCTCTCAGCTACCAGAGTGCTTTTACCAGGACCACCTTCAGTAACTCCGTATGGTTTTTAAAAGTTCACCTGCATTATTCTATCAAACTGTTGTCTCTGGACTCACTATATATCATTTTGTTAATATTTTCCTTCTCCAGCTAGATTGTGAGTACCCTAAGGGCAGGGAACAGGATTAAACTTGTGTCTTCCTTAATAACTACTCTGCTTTCTGATTCATCTTAGATATTTAAAAAACATGTTGTTTGAAGGGAATGAATAATGATGTTTTGTTTTTGTTCATTTATCTGATGAAGGTCTCCTGGCATTGGTTAGGTCTGGAGATCCATTTCTAGGGTGTCCTGCAGGATTTTCTAAACTTGCTCTATTTTAAGAAGAATCACCAAGGCATTTATCTAGAGCTCCCCCTTGGCCTACTGAAATCAGAATTGCCAGGGGAGGAGCCTGGGAATCTGCACGTTTAACAATAGCCCCAGCAGACTGACATTTGGGAAATAGCAGTAGTGAAAGAACAAAGCACTAGGGTTTAAATCCTGGCTGTCATATGCTAAAGGCCCCTGTACAAATCTCGGGCCCTCAACTACCTCATCACTACCCTGGGGATAATACCTCACAGCACCCGCGTGAGGATTAGTAAGGTGATATGTATGTGAAATCATTAGCGCAGTGCTTGGTACTCAAGTAGGCAATCTGAATATCACTGACATTCTGGCAAACGAATTTCAGGAGCTTAAGACATTTTCTTCTGTCAGAGGCAAATAGCAAGTTGTTGTGAAAGGACAGGTAAGGGCTACGAAGGACTGTTTCTCAAAACACGGTCCTCAGACTAGCTGATGCAGCAAGTTCAAGGATCCAGTCTCTAGAAATCTTTATTTCAGCAGGCTTCCCAGGTCATACTTACGCACCGTAAAGTGTGAGAACCGCTACCCCAGTCTCCTTTCTCCTCCTTTATTTTTACTAATGAATTCGTCACTGATATACAAATAGTGGGTGGACAGGATCTCATTTCTTAACTAGTTTTATAGCAATTAAGTTAAAAATTATTTCTGTGGAACAATGCCCACCTCTGATTTGCTAGGAAAACACGTCCTATTTTGAAGCCGGCATTTTGAAAGACATTTGAAGTTCCATTTCAAGGACTAAGTATCTGAAGCGCTCCTTACGAATTCACACGCACCGGCACACGCAGACACACACGTGTGCACACAAACTGACCAGGCAACACTGCTGACAGGCTATTAAGGGACCCGGATACCGCTAGTATTTGTTGAAATGATCATTAGTTGGCTTAAATGCTGGAAACTTCAGATATGTAAACATCTACACTGTTTGAACATTTTTTGCACATCAGAGGATTTTCAAGTGCTTCTGTCTGGCTTGCATTTGCTAACATTGCAGCAGCAACAGCACTGGAGTAGGAGAAAAGGGATGCATTAGTCATTTGTAAAATGAGAGGGCAGAACAAGATTATGCTTTCTTAGGCAGGAATACGTGAGCCATGGATGGCTTCAGGGACTCGGGATCTTATGAAGCCATCAAACAAATTTTGCACATAGGCATATTCATTTTTCTGGGGATAAACTCTATGGCTTTTCTAAGATTCTCAAAAAAATCCAGAACCACCACATGGATTAAGAAAAAAATCACAGACTGGATTATTGTAAAGGCTTTTTCCAGCTCTAAGACACTAAAGAAAAGCAATGTCTTAGTTCCTTATGAGGTCTAACTTGGATGGGTCATTGATTTCATCTGGTTTGTCAAAGCCACAATCAAGTGCTCCCTCTACGCCACCCTCTTTCCAACAAAATATGCCCAAATTGTGCAACATTTTTCCGTTTGTACAAACAAGACTATTTCCTCCCCCAACAGTATGATTTAACTTGTTTTAATGTAGTCTGCTATAAAAATGAAGACTTCTGCATGGTATATTTGGCTTTACAAATGTTAATGCCTAGTTAATGCTTGTGTTATACGGCACACATCATTACAATCTGTTGACCAGTAACAGTATTTGCAACGTGGGTTAATACTAAAATTGTGAATCATGGAACTTTTACTTAGCACACACACACAACCTACAGCAAACTTAAATACTAATCTATAATAACTAACTGGGTTATTGGATCCATTGCAAGATTGTGCTTATTTATCTCAGAAGATAGGCAACTAGCAAAAATACACTTTTCTTTTGCATATCCCCACCCCCATATTACACTGTAAAAGAAATACATTATTCAGTGCACTTCCTAAGAAATAAACTTCCTTATAGTATCTCTCTCTAGATATATCTATCCCAAAACAAAGGAAGAGCACAATGCAGCTTTTAAGATTACCATGTAAAGCAAAAGAGACAACCGCTCTCTGGCACCGTAGCCTCCTCTCCAGTTTAGAAAGTTCAGCTATTTTATCAACACTATCATTCATTTTGGCTCTGCATAGGAATAAAGTTCAATTCATGATTGCTTTGGACAGTTTAGGATACCCCCTACATCATTCTGGTGGACATCTTGGGGCATTAGTAGCATTTTTATTTTTCATGTATTTGCCTTTATCAAACTGCAAGCTGTGGAGTCGCCAATATACTCCATTTATACATTGATTTCCATCACCTGCCTTTTTCCTATCAACCCTTATCAGATGAAAAGCAAACCGACTTAAATTATAGCAGGTGGTCAGGGCTGCTGGATAGATGTTGGCTAGGAGAATGTATGTGAGGATACCAAGGCCTCTCCTGTATGGACACGAAATCGTATAACCACTGTGTCTGAGCTGGGTTATGCATAGCCTTGTTTGGCAGATGGGCATAGTCATTATATTCTATGAACTCTGTCAGCTGTACTGGCCTACACAGCTGGAAAGTTTGGAGGTTTCTGTCCACATAGACTTGCTATGATGAAAATGACAGAAGTTTCTAGAATGAAAGAGGTTGGAACTTGGCAACTTGCAAGCTAAATCCAGCTGCACAAGTGTTTGTTTAACCAGCACTATTTAAATATTTTAAAATCAGTTCTTGATATTTAAAAATGAGAATTTTTCTCATGAAAATTTGGATTTTAACAAATGTGAAGAACTGGTAATCCTGGTCTAGCACTCTTGCATGGCAGCAAGCAGATGGAGCTGAACAGATGCCCTTTTAAAGTGGGGCTTGGGCACTTCAGTTTGCCACAGCTCCCACTACTCACAGCTGTTTTACACCACTTGAGTGAGACGCCTGTTTCACTCATTTCTATGACCAGTTGAGTTTTGTCCCACTGGGGTTTGTTTAGCTCTATTTAATACAGATGGGGTCTTGCTATGTTGATGAGGCTGATCTTGAATGCCTAGTCTCAAGCGACCCTCCCATTTCAGCCTCCCAAGTGCTAGGAGTACAGGCATGAGCCGCTGTGCCTGGCCAGCTCTGCCTTTTTATGATACTGAAGATCTGGGATTCATCTGCAATTTCCCACCTTCCTGTAGACAAAATTCTTCCTTTGATTGTGCCCCAGCCATATCTGGTTGCTTTGGTAGGTAATCTTAATGTGCAATTCTACTTGTCCTTTATGCTATATTGCAAACTCCAAAGATGTAATGACACTAATCTTTGTGTTTAAGTGTGTGTACGTTAAACATGTAAAGGGGTAATGTATCTATACAGATATATGTATACTTCCCATTTAGGCAAAAGTTAATTTGGTTTTACAGATACAGACACCAGGTTCTGGCAGCTTGGAGAATAAGTGTAACAATTTGGTAAAATTTGTATACTTCTGACTTATAATATTACAAAGAGTGAATTTCAAGTTATTGCTTTTTGATTACAGAATAAAAATTTCATTCTGTTGCAAAACTTTTATACAGAATGAGTAACCGTTTCCTATTCAAGTAACAGCAATCAGAATCAGAAGTTCCTTACGCAACAGTAGATGCTTCAGACATTTTGTGAATGGAGATGCGATTTCATTGTGTTCAAGAATTTATGCAGGAAACTAGGAGTGAGTTTATTTTTGAAAAGTACAAGAAAATCAGCACCCTAACTGCTTAGTGCTCAGGAGGGTTTCTCAAGGGCTCTATAAAGTTCAGCTTTGTGGTGAGTTCACACCCACCTTTAGAAGGATTCCCGTTCTAGTTATGCAGCCTTGTTTCAGAACACAAAGCTTGTATTAAAACAGTAAAAGAGGATTAAAAGCAGTGTTGGTTTCTAACATTCAGAATTCGCAGAGGATCTCATTTCCTGCAATTAAATGATCCATTTTGTGTTTTTTGCTGCAGAATCACATTCACATGGCAGTTATATTTCAGGCACTTTTAAAACATGTTCATCTGGAATAAAAATCTGCATGAACCACTTCTGCATAATTCAAAATGAGTGTTGAGTGATTCTAGTGATTCTAGATAGCACCTCACCACCTGGTACTCAGTTAGCTTTCCTCACCACAACATGACGGTGACTGCTGAGCTTCAGACATCTTTCAGGTGCCTTTCCAGCTTCAGTAAAAAGATGTGAGCCATACAAATCCAAACTACTCAGTTTCTACTTAAAAAAATACAAAATGGTGAAATACGCTAAATGTATTATACAGATGGTTTCGGCTACTATCAAAATAAATAACATAATCTGACCCAAAAGTCTGAGCTCTTGGACGAAATCTGATGGAATGTCAAACGTGGAGATTCCCTCCTAGGGACTAGCTGCTGGTAGGCAAAAGTAACTCAACATCCTTACCATTTGCTACAACGGTACTGGAAGAGCAGCTGCTGGCAAGGTCTTCTGTGGTGGTCAAAGAGGATGCCTGGGAATGAGTTTTGGTCAAAGGAGTGGTAGCAGATGAAGAAGGGGTGAGGCTAGGTTTTTTGGGTGGAATGGGTGGAGGGTTTCCTCTCTCAGCCCTGGGGATGGTTGGGGACTTGATTCCTGGAGATAGGGGGCTCAGGGGACTGGACACTTTCCCTGGAGTAGGTGAATGACTTGTGTCACCTCTTGGATTGGCAGTGTTGGCCAGATTTCGATAGTCTGTGCCAAAGGGAGAGCTGTTGGGAGAGACTGGCTTGATTGGCCCTTGTTGGCTAGTGAATCTGGAGAGCACCTGAGTGACTGTGTTTCGGGCCAGCTGCTTGGCGGCAGAGTTGTCTATGAGGGTGGGGGATAAATCCCTGGATGGAGGGCTTTGTAGGCCACTGGCTTGTTGGTCCTGATCTGCTTGGGACTGAAATTTGTGCCGAGCTGCATGGAACCGCTGGTTGATGCCTACTTGGTAGGATGACTGGTAGCCAGGGCTGCTAGCTGATGACCCCAATAAACGCTTAGTGAGTACCGGCGAAGAACAAGGAGAGGAGGTTAAAGAGGAGGAGGCAGTGCTGCTGGGAGACAGTGAGCTCCCACTGGAAGGGAGGGGGCTGGGCACTGGGGCTGGCATCTCAATCCCCACGGGACACCCACCATTCTCCACTGGTTTCTCTTGGGCCAATGCCACAGATTTTTCCCGTGGAGGCACCTGGTTTTCTACATTGTTGCCTGCAGTCAGCTCCCTGGTAGTTTGTATCTCTGGGTCGAAATGGCCGTTGGTTTTTGCATATGAGAAGGCAGGAGAGGTGGGACCAGGCAGCCCAGTGTTTGTCATCTTGGCTATGCTGCTTCCATGGGTTCTTTCTGCTGGAAAACTCTCTGTTTGGCAAAACACAGACATTAGCACGAGAGGCTCAGTTGTTGTGCCTTTGGACATGGTTACTGGTTTCTTCAATTGCTCATTAGGGCTACTGTGCTGGTGGGTGGCCTCTAGGTCCTTCACTATCTTCTTCAAACTTTCCATTTCTTCTTTCAGAGTTTTGGTCCGGTTCTCTTCTCGGTTCAGTTTTGCTCTCAGTTGTTCCCTTTCAATGTCAAACTCTGACAACTGCTTCTCTACCTGGGCCTCAGTCTGCAAGCCTCGCTTTCTCTCAGCTGCCAACTCTTCTTCCAGTTTACTCACTCGGCTCTTCTCCTTCTCCAGTTTCAGGCTCAGCTCTCCTGCCTTCTGCCCTTCCTCGGCTGCCTTGTTGGTGGCTTTCTTGCACTCAAGCACAAGCATGGATGAGAGCTGCTTGTGGCGGGAGCGCTCCTCTTCCAGCTGACTAGAGAGCTTCTTCTGTTCTTTTTCAAACTTTTTCACTTGGGACTTTTCAAATTCCAGCTAGAAAAAAAAAATGCCACCACATGTATTGATTAGAATAAGAAAAGAGAGATATACTCAAAAACTATGATCAGATAGAGTGTTTCTGTTAGCTGTTCTCTGGTATACAGGATGAACGTGCACGTCACAGTGCTTAGATCAAGCATTTCTGAAGTTTTGGAACACCTAGCACACAAAAAGCACACACTATGATTTAATCTTTCTCTGATCATTTGTGAAGCACTTCTAGTTCCTGTACTGTCTTGGAGTGATTAGTGGGACTATGATGTATCTGTGTTTCATGTATGTGGAGAGTACACAGCATCAGAACCAGTCAAAACAAGATAACAGAAAACCGTATCAACCAGATTTTGTGATGAATGTTGCTGCTGAAAACAAATCTTTTAAAGTTTCGGCAATAATTTTCTCAGATCTTAAAAACAAACACAAATAGTTGCATTTGAATCATACTTTTTACACAAATACAGTCTGTTTTAATTGTCTTCCCAACCCTATTTGAGGCAGAGACGCTGCGTGAAAGGGAAAGAGTTGAAGAAACTCAGTGTTTTTCAAACTCTCAGATCCATTAATGGATAGGGAAACAAATTAAGTGAGCCATGACTAGAATTTAAAAAAAATATATAAATAGAAACCATCAATATGTAGACAGTAGGGGTTATATATGATTTCATGAGATTTTTGTTTGAGGCATAACTCTGTGTGTTTATACTGGATTGTGACATAAAATGTCATTTCTTACTGGGGGTTCTAAATCAAGAAAAGTTTGAGAGCTACAGACTTTTACCATTCCCCAATGTGTGTTCTACGAACAATAGTCCCACAGTGAGGAATCTATGTCAATAAAAGATTTTATAAAACCACAGATTTGCTAAACACAGAACCCTATCTTGTCCTTGAAGACTCACAATGTGCCTCTGCATACTAAAGATCCTAACAAATTTAAAGTTAGAATCCTGTTTAACTTTGTTTAACCCAGTAGTTCCCAAACTTATTTGACCGCAAAGCCCCTTTCTGAACAAGGAAAGCAGAGGAGTTTTTTGGAAACACTATTCTAGGCAAATGCTACTGTGAATCCCTCTACTTAATTACCTGTTGAGTCAGCCTTTCTCTTTCCTTCTCTAGCATGTAGGTGACATCGTCTCCTTCAGCCGTATCCTGTGCATGCCTCTGCCTTTCTTCCTCAAGGTCTAGGATCACCTTTAAAGAATTTTTAAAAATTCATTTCCAAATATCAAAGAGTTGCATTTATTAATACAGCCAATACTAAGTGCCAAACCAGGCACTTACGATAGTTCCAGAGATCAAACGAACAAATAAATGAAACCCAGCAAGGGCTACCAAGGAGCACACTGCCTTACAGTGACAGCCATGAAACCTCTGTGTTAGAAAACAGTAAGGTACTTACTTTACTTGAAGTATGTAAAGAATTATATGCAAACACAAGAGAGCAACTAATAGCTAGAGGGGTTGAGGCAGTTTCGAGAATTAACAGAAATTCCAAGAAGCTGCAGGCAGTTTGGCGTTACTAGGGGTCAGGTGTAGCTGATGGAACAAGACAGGACAACAGAAACCCAAAAGCTGAGGTTTTCCTCTCAATGCTGAAATCACTGGAGGCACCAAAGAAGGAGCCTGAAATTCAACATTTCAAAAGGTGCATTTTAAGTGTGCCTTGTTTCACTAATAATATAAGTTTTTATAGTTAGATAAGAGGTGAAAACTCTCTTGACTTCATCCTGCATGCGAAAAGGTTCCATTATACAGATCTTAAATGGAGATTTTTCACAGGGTCTTTTATTTAACCTGCCTACGCCATTCCACTTCTCCTGGTGCCAAAGGATTAAGCCCAATTTTAAGCAGAAGATATATTTATTTATTTTTTGAGACAGGGTCTTGCTCTATCACCCAGGCCGGAATGCAGTTGTGCAATCATGGCTCACTGCTGCCTCGACCTCCCTAACTCAAGCGATTCTCCCACCTCTCAGCTTCCTGAGTAGTTGGGACTATAGGTGTGTGCCACCATGCCCAGCTAATTTTAGTATTTTTTGTACAGATGGGGTTTTGCCATCTTGCCCAGGCTAGTCTTGAACTCCTGGGTTCGAGTGATCCACCCACCTCAGCTTCCCAAAGTGCTGGGATTACAGGTGTGAGCCATTATACATGGCCGAGAACACAAATTTAGAGGGACATTTTTCACATAATCCCATCTACAACCACAAATATTCTGATTGGCAATGGAATTCTTAGTAGTTTCTGCTCATGCTTCAGAGGTGCTTTGGCCCAGACTTCCAGGGTAGGGCACTGTTGTCCCAAAGGCCATTTCTTAGTCTTCTCACTAAAATTTTTATGAATGAAGACAGAAAATTTTCTGGGACATGAAACCTCCCTATAAAAAAAAATGAGCTCATGCCGACGATCCCAGCACTTCTGGGAGGCAAAGGCAGGAATATTGCTTGAGCCCAGGAGTTTGAGACCAGCCATTACTTAACTTTCTTTTCCTCCTTCTCTTCCTTTATCCCTCCCTCCCTCCCTCCCTTTCTTTTCTGGGGAGACAGGGTATTACTCTGTCACCCAAGCTGAAGTGCAGTGGCATCATCTTGGCTCACTGCAATCTTTACCTCCTAGGCTCACATGATCCTCCCACCTTAGCCTCCTGAGCAGCTGGGACTACAGACACACATCACTATGCCCTGCTGATTTTTTGTAGAGATTGGGTTTTGCCATGTTGTTCAGGCTAGTCTCGGTCACCTGGACTCAAGAGATCCTTCTGCCGCAGCTTCCCAAAGTGATGGGATTACAGGTGTGACCCACTGTGCCCAACTTCAAAACCCCATTTCTACCAAAACCACAAAAATTAGCCAGGCTTGGTGAGATGTGCCTGTAGTGCCAGCTACTCAAGAAGCTGAGGTGGGAGGATCACTTCAGCCCAGGGAGGTCGAGGTTGCAGTGAGCCATGATTATGCTGTTGCACTCCAGCCTGAGTGACACAGTGAGACCCTGTTTCAAAAACAAACAAAAAAGACTGGTGCTGTGGGGTGTGCCTGTAGTCCCAGAGAGCTGGGAGGCTGAGGTGGGTCACTTGAGCCCAAGAGTTCCAGGCTATAGAGTGCTATGATTGCACCTGCGAACAGCCACTGTACTCCAGGCCCAGGCAACGTAGAAAGACCCTGTCTCTCAAAATAAAAGAAAGGAAAAAAAAACTGGTAGATTGCTTTTTTTTTTTTAAATCTAATTTTTCAATTTAATGAAAGACATGCTTTTGGCCAAAAGTGGTAAGTCGTATCTTCTTCCTTTTGGGAGTCATCTAAAATTACAGAAATGGAATAAAAAGGCTAAAATCCCACAAAGACAAAGGAGAGAGCCTCCAGCAGAGAAGAAATTTTAATCATATTTTGAAGAAGAAAAGAGGCTGAAGGAGTGGTAACTACCTTAGTATGAAGCAGGGAGGCTGTTTTGCCCTGCGGAGCTCCAAAGAGATAGAACCTGCAGGTGGTAGGTACTGGAGAGGAGAGGTGAAACGTAGAATAGAAAACAGGAGAGCTGGCTCAAAGCCTGTTTTTTTTTTTTTTTTTGACACAGACTCTTGCTCTGTCACCCAAGCTGGAATACAGTGGCATGATTTCAGCTCACTGCAGCCTCCACCTCCTGGGCTCAAGCGATTCTCCTGCCTCAGCCTCCCGAGTAGCTGGGATTACAGGCGCACCACCACGCTTGGCTAATTTTTGTATTTTTAGCAGATATGCGGTTTCACCATGTTGGCTAGCCTGGCCTTGAACTCCTGACCTCAAGTGATCTGCCTGTCTTGGCTTCCCAAAGTGCTGGGATTACAGGGGTGAGGCACTGTGCCCGACCTTCAAAGCCTGTTATTTTCAGAATTATTTGTCCCCTCACCCTGATTCCTGCACACAGACCATCAGCATCTGGCACCTGTCACAACTAATATTCCCAAATCCTGAGCCTGTCACAAGAAAGAGTATGACAGGCTGAGGATCTGGTAATACTAAATGTGACAGGGAATGGTGGTAGGAAAACAGGCTTAAATTTGTTCTGGGTAAGGGTTAAGGACAGGAAAGGGAGGTGGGGTGTAAGATAACTGAATCTGTACCTATATAAAGAATGTAATATAAACGTCAAAAATTGATAAAGCAAGAGAAAGCAGTGCAGTATTTAGAAATATGGAGGTTAGCTACCAAAGTGAATGGCTAAAAGAAAAAAGTGGATGCCTGTGAATACTGGGGAGGATGGGAAATGAGAAGATGTAGAATAGGAAACTCTTGTTTTTCATTGTAAGCATAATGACCATGTAATTTACTATTCAAACCAGAACAGTTCTGACAGTCAAAGGGAATATGGTTAATAACTAAGCCAAGGTGATAGGCATAAGCTGAGACTATGAACACCATAATTATAAGCCGCTAGGTACTGTCTGATTTCTAACAAAGTCAGTGTTCTACTTTGATAAACCACTTAGGCTTGAACCCGGGAGGTGGTGGTTGCAATGAGCTGAGACTGCACCACTGCACTCCAGCCTGGGTGACAGAGTGAGACGCCATCTCAAAAAAAGAAAAAACAATAGATAGGTACTTGGTTTCAAAATTTAATATTCCCTTAAACATTTAGCATTGCAATACAGTATTAAGAAATTTTGAATTATTTTTAACTTCTTCCTTTCTCCAATCACCTAGAGCCACAAACTGTCCCTAGTACACCTTCCATGACATGAAAGCTAGCCAACCTCCCTTCAACACAACTCAGTCACCTCATGGATGAAATGGAAATAAAGCCTGCCTATTAAACAAAAAAATGCTGTGAGGATTTTCTTAGAGGATTATGTAAAAGCCCCTCCAATTTAGGCAACTAACTTCTACCCATTGATACCTTTTAAATTGGAGTGTAAATGTTTTCAGATTACTTCATTCTAACCAGAGGTTAAACTTTTCTGGGGACTGGGCACAGTGGCTCATGCCTGTAATCCCAGCACTTTGGGAGGCTGAGGCAGGCGGATCATAAGGTCAAGAGATCAAGACCATCCCGGTCAATACGGTGAAACCCTGTCTCTACTAAAAATACAAAAATTAGCTGGGCGTGCTGGTGTGTGCCTGTAGTCCCAGTTACTCAGGAGGCTGAGGCTGGAGAATTGCTTGAACCCGGGAGGTGGAGGTTGCAGTGAGCTGAGATTGTGCTACTGCACTTCAGCCTGGCGACAGAGTGAGACTCCGTCTCAAAACAAACCAAACACACACACAAAAAAAACCAAAAAACTTTTTTTGGGTCTTGGGTAACTTGGAGAATCTGATGATTAAAGCTATGGAAAAAATACATTTCCTACAAAAATGTATCAACTTTGGACATTCTGTATATTTTCTGGGGGATTGTGGAACATCTGAGCCTATCCATGGTTAAGAAGTTCCACTCTGGCCTTTCATTTGGCTTCTGTGAAGGGAAAGAAAAGATCATGGGCAAGCCTAGGAAATTTATCAGATGCAATTTAAGCAGATGGCTCTAATGCTGCTAACCATAAAAGTAAGGTCCACCAAATTTTGCAGCTGCTAACCCAGTTTTCCAGATGAAAATGTTTCCTACCAAATGCACTAATAACTCCCTTTTTGGCATAAATCTGAACTGATAAGTTTTTTAAAAATGAAGATTCTAGCCAAGCATCTTTTATAGGCCAAATCTGAGCAGTAAATGACAAGATGACAAGTTGGTGAATAAATTCACAAGTACTACAATTCCAGTAAGATGAAGCAGAAGAAAGCACAGGTATGCCTTCTTAGGGCTTGTTAGAAATGGAAACACACACACACACACACACACTTACTTTACTAATAGAGTAGAACAGCTTTAAGGTAAATAAACCTAGGGACTATTTATGGTTTCATGAGAAATAAAATGCAATGAAACTCAAAATTAGGAATAACAGGAATAAATGAAAATAATCTATTGGCTTATGTATTTATCGTCAGGTAAATTCTCTTTCTCTCCCTTGGACATAGCATGCCTCAAATACCTGTTCATCTTGCTATTTATCACTTAAGTAAGCAAATAGAGAACACTCCCTTCAGCTACAAGCTTGGCCAAACCCATTTGTAGCCAAAGTTTGAATGATCAAGAGCCGAAAAAACATACAAAGCATTTTGGAGTGACATATCAAGAAGGAATGCCATCTTAAATAATGTGTCTGGCACATTCTCTAAACTTAACATTTGGAGTAAGCTGTGTTTTCTTTTCTATCTCCTGGCTCTTACATAAGCGAAAGGGCTTTTTGATACCCGTGAGATGTCCCAATTACTGTGAAAAATCGACCGCTGACAGGAAAGCATCAGGCATAATTTACAAAGTCTGCACAAAGATTTACACATCAACTGAGGTGAGCCTACCTTTCGGTGCCTGCTCTCAGCAGCAGCCAGCTGGGACAGCATGCGCTCCTGCATGTTCTTGCACTGTTTCATCACCACCTTTAGAATAGAGAGTGGGTTTGTGCAGACTGGCTGCTTTTCGCCATCATTTTTCTCTTTCAGTGTTTCAAAATCTCTTTGTAGAGCCATTAAAGGATCACTAATATTGTATTTTCCATAGCGTTCTTCAATAAAAGTATCTCTGTGTTGGGCCTGGAAAAGAAGGGGAAAAAAATAAGCATCTTGCTTTTTAAAACTACTGGGGAGGGGGGTTTACTATCCAGTGGTTATACCTTAAAGGTTGTGGTATTAGTATAAATGTAACCTGCTAATTACAAGTCAGATTGAGCCATTTGAATGCAGAAACAGCACCAGAAAGGTGGCATGTATATTAACAAGAACAAATACTTATAAAGTGCTAGCTATGTATTAGATATTGTTCTAAATATTTATAGTCACATTAACTTGTTTAAAACTGACAACGCTGTAAGGTAGTGCTATCATCTCAATTTTGCTGATGAGAAAACTATTCCTGGTTACTCACCTAGCAAGCTGTCAGAATTGGGATTTAAACCCCGGCAGCCTGGCTTCAGAGTCTATGTCCTTAACCTCTGTGCTTATTGTCTCTGATGAATGTTTACATCACCAGCAGGTACATCTTGTTTTTTTTCTGTTATGGCATTAGCATTTCTAATATGTTAAGCATGATAATTTTATGAATATATTTAGAGACCTAACAAAATGCCAGCAGATACATGAAGGGTGCAAAATATAAGCAGGATCACATTACAATCTAGGACTACTTGTGATCTGTACATATGAACCTTTACTTAGTTGTTGATGGGTCAAGAGGATGGAAGCACCTCACGACCAGAAATGCAGACAAAATCTTTTCCACCTGCTGCCAAATTCTACCTCCTCTTCTTGTCTCTGTTTGGTTGTTACTTTCCATTCTCTTTTCTGTCTCTTTCCAGGTGTGATGAGCCTTGGGGATGAGCATGTAAGAAGGGGATGCAAGCTTGTGCTTGTTGTCTGGACAAGGGCTTTAGCCCTTGGTGCCAAGCTGGGAGTATAAGGAGCAGGAGGTGGGTGGAAAGATATTTCTAGGCTTCCATCTTTCCTCACCTCTGTAGGAAGAGCTTGAAGAACTCCTTATGAGCATCATACATTACATGCACATTACTTTTTACTTGTTACCCAGATATTTAAGTTTCTTGAGATATTTTACAATGAAAAATGAAGCATTAACACACGGTCGAAGAAACTAAAAAATCACAGCAAAGTACAATATAATTTAAGCTTTCAAATGAAATCTAGTTATGAAAACACTCTTATTTATCATTTTTTAAAAACTAATCAGTAGTTATGTTTTCTTAGCACTGCCATCCACAAATAGAGCCTGTTTAAAAAGAAAGGGAAATCCACAATTTAATGGCTATGCTTTAATTTAAAGGAAACTTTAAGAAAATAAAGCAAACATGGGGTTTATTTAACACAGAAGTGTTTCAGTGCTGGAAATCGGATGGCTTCTTCTTCATTGACTATCCAATTTAAGCCCCAGGAATCACTTAGCCTTATGGTAAAATTTTGTGTTGTTATCAGCTGGCAAATGTTCAAAGCAGTTGGAAGTTCTGGGTTTTACTTCTCACTTGACTACAGCCATCTTATGTTATGACATTATTGGAGTATTTGGATACTGGACATTTGAAGAGAGAAATCCATTTCTTTACGTTACTAATAACCATCTAGCCTTATTTTGTGTGTGTTTGTGAATTAAAGTGGGGAAGGTCTACAACACAGAGTCTAAGACAAAACCCTACTTTTTTCAGCTCCAAGTTAAAAAGGAAATTCTCAGTAAAATTTCAAAATAACCTCTAGTCCATTTAGAATGGAGAAAGAAAAGATCAACTCCTGAAACATTCTAATTTTAAAACATGGTGAATGGCCAGGCGCAGTGGTTCACATCTGTAATCCCAGCACTTTCAGAGGCAGAGGCAGGACAATCACTTGAGCCCAGGCGTTTAAGACCAAGCTGGGCAAAATAGGGAGCCTTGCTTCTACAAAAAATAAAAAAATTAGCTGGGCATAATGGCATGTGCCTGGAGCCCTAACTACTTGGGAGGCTGAGGCTGGAGGATTACTTGAGCCCCATCTAGGCTGCTATGAGCTCTGATTATACCACTGCATTCCAGTCTGGTCAACAGAAGGAGAACCTGTTTAAATAAATAAATAAATAAAACATAGTGAAAATAAAACCAAAAAGCTAGTTATATATATATATATATATATATATATATATATATATATATAT
>PVKV010037176.1:0-15049 GCA_004027835.1 Alouatta palliata
AAAAAAAAAAAAAAAAAAAACCACATGATTATCTCAATAGATGCAGAAAAGGCCTTCAATAAAATTCAGCACCCCTTCATGCTAAAAACTCTCAATAAACTAGGTATTGATGGAATGTATCTCAAAATAATAAGAGCTATTTATGACAAACCCACAACCAATATCATACTGAATAGGCAAAAGCTGGAAGCACTCTCTTTGAAAACCGGCACAAGACAAGGATGCCCTCTCTCACCACTCCTATTTAACATAGTATTGGAAGTTCTGGCCAGGGCAATCGGGAAAGAGAAAGAAATAGAGTATTCAAATAGGAAGAGGATAAGTCAAATTGTCTCAGCAGATTACATGATTGTATATTTAGAAAACCCCATCATCTCAGCCCAAAATCTCCTTAAGCTGATAAGCAACTTCAGCAAAGTCTCAGTATACAAAATCAATGTGTAAAAATCACAAGCATTCCCATACACCAATAAAATAATAGACAAACAGCCAAATCATGAGTGAACTCCCATTCACAATTGCTACAAAGAATAAAATAACTAGGAATACAACTTACAAGGGATATGAAGGACCCCTTCAAGGAGAACTACAAACCACTGCTCAAGGAAATAAGAGAGGACACGAACAAATGGAAAAACATTCCCTGTTCATGGTTAGGAAGAATCAATGTTGTGAAAATGACCATACTGCCCAAAGTAATTTATAGATTCAATGCTATCCCTGTGAAGGTACTATTGACTTTCTTCACAGAATTAGAAAAAACTACTTTAAATTTCATATGGAACCAAAAAAAAAGCCCATATAGCCAAGACAATCCTAAGCAATAAGAGCAAAGCTGTAGGCATCACGCTAATTGACTTCAAACTATACTACAAGGCTACAGTAACCAAAACAGCATGGTACTGGTTCCAAAACATAGATATAGACCAATGGAACAGAACAGAGGCCTCAGAAGTAATGCCACACATCTACAACCATCGGATCTTTGACAAATCTGACAAAAACCACAAGGGGGAAAGGATTTAATAAATGGTGTTGGGAAAACTGGCTAGTCATATGCAAAAACCAAACTGGACCCTTTCCTTATACAAAAATTAACTCAAGATGGATTAGACCTAAGTTATAAAAACCCTAGAAGAAAACCTAGGCAATACCATTCAGGACACAGGTATGGGCAAAGACTTCATGAATAAAACACAATGGCAACAAAAGCCAAAATTGAAAATGAGATCTAATTAAAGAGCTTCTGCACAGCAAAAGAAACCATCATCAGAGTGAACAGGCAACCTACAGAATGGGAGAAAATTTTTGCAATCCATCTGACAAAGGGCTAATATCCAGAACCTAGAGGAACTTAAATTTACGAGAAAAAAACCCCATCCAAAAGTGGGTGAAGAATATGAGCAGACACTTTGCAAAAGACGACATTTATGCAGCCAACAAACATGGAAAAATGCTTATCATCACTGGTCATTAGAGAAATGCAAATCAAAACCACAATGAGATAACATTAAAGAGTCAGGAGACAACAGATGCTGGAGAGGATGTGGAGAAATAGGAATGCTATTATACTGTTGGTGGGTGTATAAATTAGGTCAACCATTGTGGAAGACAGTGTGGTGATTCCTCAAGGATCTAGAAATAGAAATACCATATGACCCAGCAATCCCATTACTGGGTAATACCCAAAGGATTATAAATCATTCTATAAAGACATATGCACATGTATATTTATTGCAGCACTGTTTACAATAGCAAAGACTTGGAACCAACCCAAATGCCCATTAGTGATAGATTGGATAAAGAAAATATGGCACATTTACACCATGGAATACTCTGCAGCCATAAAGCAGGATGAGTTCATGTCCTTTGCAGGGACATGGATGAAGCTGGAAACCATCATTCTCAGCAAACTAACAGAGGAACAGGAAACCAAACACCACATCATCTCAATCATAAGTGGATGTTGAACAATGAGAACACATGGATACAGGGAGGGGAACATCACACACT
The DNA here is from genome assembly GCA_004027835.1 of Alouatta palliata. Taxonomy (NCBI): domain Eukaryota; kingdom Metazoa; phylum Chordata; class Mammalia; order Primates; family Atelidae; genus Alouatta; species Alouatta palliata. Next base: position 2,014 of record PVKV010037176.1, read on the forward strand.
GGGGCCTCTTGGGGGTTGGGGGGCTAAGGAAGGGATAACGTTAGGAGAAATAACCAATGTAGATGACAGGTTGATGGGTGCAGCAAACCACCATGGCACGTGTGTACCTATGTAACCTGCATATTCCGCACATGTATCCCAGAACTTAAAGTATAATTTTTTTAAAAGCAAAAAAAAAAAAAAAAATTAACCTGCCTATGGTCATACAGTTTGACTTATCATCTATCTGCAGATTCCTACCTCAGTGCCCTTTCCACAGGAAATACTGCAACTCGTTTTTGTGTACTTTAAATGATTTCGTGCCAGAAGACACAGCTTTGGTAGATCAGTCCATAAAAAAGGTGGTTCTTAGAGCTGAAGAAACCCTTGGTGGTACTGGGGCAAATTGGCAGGCTTGATCATATCTTTAAATGTGGATACTCAAATAACAGTGGACCAGTTCTAGAGCTGAAGAAGGGATAGCATAAGGAATGAGAAACCTACTTCTTACAGAGAAATCTTTCTGAAGCTTTCTATTAACATTTATACTAATAGGCATTTCTAACATTTTTTGATACATTTTCATAATCTCATATATAGCCCAATGGACAGCATTCACTATATACCTTACTCTTAATTCAGCAGGAGCTATCACTAAGACATTGACTATATTTCATTTTCTGAAGCCCATTCAAAGCTTGACCTTTTCCAAGATTCCAACTAAGGAGCATAGCTGCATGAACTAAATCTATGTGCTTTGAATTTAGACCCATTCCTAACAAGTGGTGTTTGTTTCACTTGGATAGTTGTAGGTCTCACTGGCCTCCTGAAACTAGAATCCTGTAGACAACAGTTGTTTTAACTGTGGACAGAAGATGTAACAGCTCAGTCAAGGAAATCTTTAATATTTAGTATCATAATTGACTTGTATGCCACTTTTCATGTGAAATTGATGACCAGACCTCAAAACTGAATAGATAATTTATTCACAGCTAAATTTTCTTGGTTTTTTAAGCTTAATTTTCAGGAAATGCTTTTAGCTTTCTGTTTGGTGTAAACTTAGTTGTATGTTTCCATTAAAATAATTTATGGAAAAATTATAATAAACAATATTTACTTGAGTTTTACTTCTTGGTAAAAGTTAAATAATCTGATAAAGAAGCCAAATGTATGACTCCATCTCTGCCCTCTAAACTTTTGTTACAGAACTAATAGTAAGTTGTTGTAATCAAGAAATGATTAATCTTTAATCTTCCGTGTTTGTAATAGCATTTTTTGTTAATTTAAATACTTATGAAGTTGAAATTTGTTTTTTCAAAATGTCTTGGTGTTTCTTTGTAAATTAGTGTTGCTGATTCTTTAGGAATGAGCATCTCATTTAAATATGTAAAGCACTTGAGTAAAATGCAAAATTTATGTAGTTGGAAAACTCTTGACTAAACCATTTGTCTTCATTTTTGACATGACCTCTTCATTTTCAACGTACTGGCCTAGTCAGCCTTTCTTATATTTTAGGTAATTCCATGAAATTGGAAATTCATTCATATTGTAGCCACTTCTTAAGTACCTCATGGCTGCATTTCAAAGAATTATTTTTCTTGTGTATAGCAATCCTAAGCCATCATCTAGGTTATTAATGGATAAACTTTTCTTTAATCTGTCATTCCGCCGGACCATAAGTAGAGCTGTAAACAAGTTCAATTCATTACTTACTAGAGCAAATGGTTCCCTGACAGAAGCATTCATTACTGCAGTGTTGTTACTCTGATGGAGAATCTGATACGACATATATGAAAACACCTTTCAGTTAAATAAGAGGACATACAACACGTAGGATACCGTTAGGCAAAGAATATCCCCATATATTTCCTCTTCATGATACCTTCCCTCTTCCTAGACAACTGTCTTCCCCCCTTTGCTTCAGACCTTAGCAGATGATGGTGAGGAACAAAGGGCAGAGGTGGGGCTTGGGCAAGAGGGAAATTTTTCTGAACTTCTCTTACTCAGGAAACTCTGGGCCAGCCATGGAGGCTCATGCCTGTAATTCCAGGACTTTGGGAGGCCAAGGCAGGAGGATTGCTTGAGGTCAGGAGTTCAGGAGCAGCTTGGGCAACATAGCAAGACCCTGTCCCTAATAAACATTTTAAAAAACAGAAAATTAGCTGGGCATGGTAGCATGCTCCTGTAGTCCCAGCTACTCCAAGGCTGAGGTGGGAGGATTGTTTGAGCCCAGGAGTTTGAAACTGCAGTGAGCTACGAGTGCACCACTGCACTGCAGCCGGGGTAACAGAGCAATTAACTTTTCCTTAATCTGTCATTCCACTGGGCCTTGATGATTATTGTGGCCCTATAGATTATATATAGATTATATCTAGTGGCCCTAGATATAAACTAGGAGTAGACTCCTCCTGGGCTACTCTCAGCCCTTCATCCTATGATCTGAGAGACCAAAAAAAAAAAAAAGCCCCTTTATCAACACTAAGGTTAAAAGAAACAAGAATTACCTACGGGTCGAGGGTTCAGGACTCAGTTGACCTGATGCCTTCCTGAATCCCTAGGTGACAAGGAAAACTACACTCCTGATAAACCCTCTGACAGGAGCCATCAGACTCCTCTGATTTCCAGCCCTACAACATTCTTTTCTGATCAGCACACGTGCAGGCTAAGCCAGTTTCAGCCAGCTTATAGAGGCTGTATCACAAACTTTGTGTTCTGTCGTTCACCTTTTAATGTAAATGAGCCAAACTCCACCTCATTGTAATGTCAAAAGCCCACTATAGAGTGAACATGAGATGGATGGTGCACATATGTCTATCCATTGGGCATGTGCTCGACCCCTCCCCCTCATAAATGCGTACAGCTTTTCCGCCAACCCTACTGAATGTGCATGACTATCATGATACAGCACAGTGAGGCATCAAACCCAACCTCTCTTCCCCTCTTAGAAGAGAGAGCACCTTCATCCAGGCTGGAGACTATCTCTTCCCTATTTGCAAACCGATACCACCAATAAAGCTCTCCCTTTCACTATGTAGCCATCCTGGTGGTCTTTTGGGTAACATGCCTCACATTCAATCCATTATAAAGGTCTGTCAAATTCTACCTCCTCATTATCTCATTAGTCCCTCTATTTCTCTGTAGACCTGCTGTCACCCTAGGCTAAGCCACCTTCATGTTTTTCCTGGCACATGGGAGATGCTCGGTTAATTTAATGAGTGACTGAGTAGATAGGACAGGGAATAGGATATTAATTAAGGCCAACTGAAATCTTGATCTTTTTTTTTCTGCAATGCTGTGTTCTGAATATCTACAAAACGGAAGACTTACTGGGAAGAGCCTAATCAAACATGAGCAAACATCCCATTTAAACTTTGCATTTAGAATTGGATGAAAAGCATGTTCTCCAGATAAGAGTTCTGAGTAGAAAGGCAGGAAGTATTTTGTCAAGGTTATTCTTCTGCAGAACCCATATTTGATCATTTTTCTGGTTGGGTTTGTAAAGGGAAGTAACCCCCCAAAAAAGCAATTTGTTATTTTCTGCTTTTCAGAAACAGCCTCTTAGTCTCCTCAGAAAACTTTCATTTTACCAAATTGGCTCCTTTTAGTTTATTGTTCCTCATTCTTGGAGGCTTACCTATGACTTCATGGTTTATTTTCCAGAAAACTTTTCTAACATCACAAACACCAATGGAGCAGGTAAATGAGTAGAAAGAAACTCATTTACAGCTGCCCTTTAGGGTTGATATTTATCTTGAACTTGAACTTCTTTCTGTAGACCTTCCGGTGGCCTTAAAGTTCCTGGCTAAATCAAGGGCTGTGTTTGTGTGTGTGTGTGTGTGTGTGTGTGTGTGTGTGTGTGTGTGGGTGCGTGTGAGAGAGAGAGAGAGAGTGCGTGCTGGTGTGAGCTCTGGCTATGTGTTGTGCCGAATAATGAACTCCAGGGACAAAAGAAAAATAAAAGAAACCAAAGAATCTGCTCTACTTACCAAGAAATGTCTTTGTATTTTGTGGTGGCTTTTCTTCCATGAATCCTTTTTAACTATATATTGACTTTGAATATTAAAATCGTGAGATTTTTGTTTCATAATGAATGCAGTGTAGTGTATGAGAATGTAATTTTTAAAAATCATAATGCAGGCCGGGCGCGGTGGGTCACGCCTGTAATCCCAGCACTTTGGGAGGCCGAGGCGGGTGGATCACGAGGTCAAGAGATCGAGACCATCCTGGTCAACATGGTGAAACCCCGTCTCTACTAAAAATACAAAAAATTAGCCGGGCGTGGTGGTGCGCACCTGTAGTTCCAGCTACTCAGGAGGCTGAGGCAGGAGAATTGCTTGAAACCAGAAAACGGAAGTTGCAGTGAGCCAGGATCAGGCCACTGCACTCCAGCCTGGCAATAGAGCAAGACTCTGTCTCAAAAAAAAAAAAAAAAAAAAAAAAATCATAATGCAATTAAAGAAATGAGCAAGGAAAGTACCACCAACTTTAAGTTTCTATTTAATAACAAAGATTAAATCATGGATTCACACTGCAGAACAAAACGCTTTAAAACAACCATTGCCAAGGCAGCAGGTACAGCAGCAGTTTGCAAGGCTGGCCTTGTACTTTCATCCCCTGGAGGAGTTTCCAAAAACTTCCACCACTTGGAACACATCCCCTAAAGACTGATTTCATGGCTCCTGCGTGATTCTAACAAGCAGCAAGGGCTGAGAACGACCATGTGCGAGGATAACCAACCACATACGAGAAAACACAAACATGTGCGTCCTGGCCTTTCTCACTAAGACTTTCAAGTGGTGATTCTCACGGGAAGGAGCTGGAGGAGCGCGCTGCCTGGATGCAGAGAGAACTTTCTCAACCTGTTCACGCTACCCCTCCTCCACACTGCCCCTCTGCATTTCTTCAGTCCTTCTGTGAAAGCTGATCACAGGAATTGGGCCATTCTTGTCATACCCAACTGAGACAGTGGAGAAGCCATGGGGGAAAAGAACTCAGGACACATAACACTGCTCCAAAAATGTAATTCTCTGCACGCCTGGCTGCTGAAACTGCATGCTATAATCTGAAATCTGTTTTATTGAATAGATGCTAAAATGAATTTCTGCAATTCTAAGACTAATTCTACCCACTGCCATCACTCGCTAATCAAAACTTGCAGCTCCCTAGAATCTTACTAGTGCCAAAGAAGTTTCTCAAAGAGCAATATGTAATGTTTCTCTTTTTTATAAAACCCCCAACCTTCTCTTTGTTCTTCAGACATACCAAAGACTACCCTGTCTGCCCTGAATTGCAATTCTTTCTTCCCAAATGAAAGTGAGAGCCACTGTGACATGTCCAAGGATTTTATCCATCAGACATGCTAGCATGGGCATAAGAAGCTGAGAACTATTGTGTTAGAAAGTAATTTTATTTTTAATAAGTGAAATCAGGCTGGGCGCAGTGGCTCACACGTGTAATCCCAGCACTTTGGGAGGCTAAGGTGGGTGGATCACCTGAGGTCAGGAGTTCAAGACCAGCCTGGCCAACATGATGAAACCCCATCTCTACTAAAAATATAAAAATTAGCTGGGTGTGGTGATGCATGCCTGTAATCCCAGCTACTCAGGAGGGTGAGACAGGAGAATCCCTTGAACCTAGAAGACGGAGGTTGTAGGGAGCGGAGATCATGCCACTGCACTCCAGCCTGGGCAACAGAGCAAGGCCTTGTCTCAAAAAAAAAAAAAAAAAAAAAAAAAAAAAAAAGTGAAATCAAGTAGCCATAGGTTATTGTAACTCAGCTGAATTTGATTATCCACTATCTAAGTTCTGTATTCTTTCCTTTCCCATGGTGGCATTTTCCTACTAAATATTGTAAAAGTGTAATGTGGACCTTATCATGAACAATACTTGAATGTGATGGCCTTTTTCCCCTCTCACAATACTGGCCAGATGGACTGCAACGTGGGGAGAGTAGAAACAACCTTCCCAACAGCGGAGCCAGTGGCCACTCTCCTTTTGTTTGTTAATGCCATGACATTGATTGGGCAAGATAAACTGATATCGTTGGGACTTTTGTGAAACCTTAACAAAATGGGAATTCTCTGCTGTCTTTGAAACAAGTCTGTAAGAGTGTCAGGATGGTTTGGTGTCATAAGGGCACTGGCCAAGGGTTCACTGGTAATACTGCCCGGATAGCTGAGCTTCCAGCAGCAGCTGCTAAAACATAGAGCAAGGGAAAAGTAATATGTGAAAACCTCATTCGAGTTTTCAACCTGGAGCTGATAAGCCCAAGATTTCTCTGCCTGAATGACTCCTCAGAGTAGACTTGGTGAGGGGAATCCACCAAAGCTGGATCTTTAAAAATCTGTTTTGTTCTGAAGTCAAAATTATTCTCTAGAGGGTTTTGCCTTTTCCTTGCTGCTAGGTGGCGCTCTAGGACAGGAGTTCTGCAGCCAGGCCAGCTGCTAAAAATCTGTTCCTTGAAATACTTCGGGTTTCATAATAGGTTTCAGAGTTGAAAATGGATCTAGGAGCTAACTTCATCCAACCCCTCTTTTTACTTGATAAGAAAACATTAAGTGACCTAGAACACGAATTCATCAGAAATAGGGTCTTAGATTAATATGTGATCTTCCCGCAGATTAAAATTTCCCTTCCTTATTTTACTCTCCAGGAAATGGCCACAGAGCGCTCCTTTTTACAGAACTTAAACTTTAATATTGTATATCTTGAAGGTGGTGGGGAAACTTTAACAACCCCTAATCACATTCAGAAGCTACAAGTACTGATTCTATCTTGCTCCATTGAAAAATTTTAAGAAAAAAAAAAAGTCACTTTGCCATCTTTATTTTGGCCTTTCTAGGAAGATGTGTTTTCACCTCCTTTATAAATTACTGTTACAGGAAAAAAAGTCAAAATCATTACAATTTAGGCACATTTTTTAGTCTTTAAAATGATTTTTTAAATCCCATGGCATTAAATTTTGTGTTTATCTGCCTTTCTCGGGGAAGGTCCTTGGCTTCCTCCGATTCTCAAAAATGACTAAGAATGCCTGCAGGAATTCTGCATCCTGCGATGTGACTATTTGCTCACAAGATTCTCTGTGAGATGGAAAACTGATTAACTTCTGTGACTTTACTCTCAAATGAAGACAAGCAAATCCTGTGGTCAGAGCGTGGTTTTAACTCACATCAGGAGTAAGCGCTAATAACCAGCACTTGCAGAGGACTTTACAGATTGCAAAGCAGCAGAGGCTGCTGCCGACAAAAGTTTAAATCACATGAACACAGGGATAGTATACAAGACAAGGGAATTACATTAACACAGGGATAGTATACAAGACAAGGAAATTATTTGATAAGTTCCACACCCCTGTTCACTTCTAGGAAGCAAAATGTTTGCAAAGGAGATAGACCAGCATTGACAAGAGAACTGACTGGATAATAAGAGCTTTATGGACTTCATATGTGCCACAAGCTGTTTATTCTGTGCGCTTTTATGTAGATTATGTCATTTAATCCTTACGACACCACCATGGGTAGGTGGTATCATTACTCCCACTTTACAGATACGGAGATCGAGGCACATCGTGTCAGAAATTAACACTGTATTACAATAACCTTAATATCCAATTACTAGATGCTTATATGCCATAACTTTTACGTGTTTAATATTTATAGCAATCCCTGTTACTATTCCTTTTTTGCAAGAGGAGAGACTTGAGGATCAGAAAATTGAGTTATTTACCAAGAATCACACAAGCGGAAGGACCCTGACTATGTGTGATTTCTCCAAGGAGTTGCCAGTGTTATCTTCATATACTTCTCCTATTCCCTCTTAAACCAATTCCAGTCCCACCTATGCCACTCCACCAGAACTGCTCCTGTCCAAGACTCCAGCAGCTTCATGCTGAATCCACTAGTCAGCCGTCAGTCATCCCATCTGACTTATACAGCATTTGAAACACTTGACTCCTCCTCCTCCCTGACACTTTCTCTTCTCCCAGGACATGGCATTCCCTAGGGTTTCCTCCTACTCATTGGTCAAAGCCTTAGCATCTTTTGTGCCTCCTCCTCTTTTTCCTGACCTCTTAATGCTGCAAGGCAACAGACCTCATTCTCTTGGAAATTCTTCCAGTCTCCTGGCTTTAATTACCATCTACATCTATAGGAAATCCTGTTGGGTATGCTTCCAAAATGCGTGGAATCTGCTGGCTTCTCACCACCCCCACCTCCACCACCAGGTCTGAGTCACTGTGCAGAGCCGAGACCACTTTGCAGCCTCATCTGGCATCCGTGCTGTCCACAGGGCTCTCACTCCGCTCTCCACAAGGCAGCCAGAGTGGCCCTTTCAAACTCCCAGGCAGGGGGCACCCTTCCTCTGCCCAAGGCCCTCTGAGGGCTCCCAAATTCTTACCCAGAGTCCTTACTATGGTCCACAGTGGTGTTGCCGAAGCCAATGTAGGATGCCCAGTTAAATCTGGATTTCAGGTGAACAGCTAATAACTTTCCAGTATAAGTATAGGTTCGTGCAATATTTGAGGCTTATTTGTATTTTTAAAATTATTCATTATCTGAAATTCAAATTTAGCTGAGATTACATATTTTTATTTGCTAAATCTGCCAGGCATATCCACCGGGCTCTGGATGATGCTGCCCCCCACCCTGTTACCTCCCTGACCTCATCTCCCACAATCACCCCCTATTCACTCCTCTACCCCACACTGGCCTCCTCACTTTCTTCCAGTGCATAGCTCCTCACCTCGGGCTCCTGCCTTGGCTATTCTTCCTCCAGCATCTGCATCTTCTCAAAGAGGTAATTTCTAAAATGACTTCTCAGTCCTGTGCTCCCAACACCCTTCATCCTGCTCCACTTTTTTCCGTAGCACCTGACTGCTAACATCACTTTTTTTTTTTTTTTTTGAGATGGAGTGCAATGGCGCAATTTTGGCTCACTGCAGCCTCCATCTCCCGGGTTCAAGTGATTCTCCTGCCTCAGCCTCCCGAGTAGCTGGGATTATAGACCTGAGCCACCATGCCTGGATAATTTTTGTATTTTTAGTAGAGATGGGGTTTCACCATGTTGGCCAGGCTGGTCTCCAACTCCTGACCTCAGGTGATCCACCCACCTCGGCCTCCCAAAGTGCTGGGATTACAGGTGTGAGCCACCACAGCCAGCCGACTCATTCTTTTTATTGTGAACTGTAGGTCACCACCAATCAGAATCCACCGAGTAGGTATTTTTGTCCATTTCGTCGCTATCGTATCCCAAGAGGTTAGAAAAACAGCACCTCGGTACCCAATAAATGTTTATTATGAAGGAATGATTTCAAAGGCTTTTGCTCCTTTCCATTGCATTATATATTCCGTCTGTTTCAACTTGTCTTATGACAAGTATCTGAACAAACCGAGAGTCCGCAGCCTGGAGAGGAGCTTACGGGCAGAGGTGGAGAACGTGCTCACACCTCAGCTGGAGTGGTCCTTCTGTTGTGGGACAATCTGGCTCAAGGCACAGAACTGCCCACAGCTCTCTACCCAGGAAATTGCCACGTTCCTCACACCCGCAGTATTGCCCTCTATTTAACCACAAAGACAAAGTGTTTATTTTCTATGTGCCGGGTCGGTGCTGACCTCCAAGAATACAAGGATAAACAAGGTAGTGCTACCTAGCAGGACCAGGCAGTGAGCTTGAGATTCTTGCCGGGCTGATAAAATGAAACAGAATCGGGTCTGACTGGCCAGAATCACAGCAAGAGCCGCAATCCCTTACATCCTATCATCTCCCCACAGGTTATTTTCTGCTTTGGCAACCCCCAAGAGAAAACCAAAGCGAACACGAAGCAGGAGCAGTGAGCAGAACACGTGCTGCGACCTCTCTCTGACCCCAACGCAGCAGCTCAGCAGAGACGGATGAAAGCGCAGGAAGCTTGTTGGCGTCAGTCTCGATTGACGCCAGCAGGAAGGTGGAGCAGGGAAGCAGATTTGCTGCTGAAAATCATTTCCCCCGGAAAGTCTCCCAGGAGAAAAAAAACATCATTACAGCTGGGATCATAATGTTTACTTGACAGCTTTGTGTAAATTTCTGACCCACCTTATTTCTGCACTATTAGGTTCTGGAATTACAGATGAAAGAGATTATTAGGTTGGTGCAAAAGTAATTGCGGTTTTTTGCTCTATGTTCAATGGCAAAAACCTCAATTACTTTTGCACCAACCTAATGCTAACTTAATATGCAATCGTTAGCTAGAATAGTCCAGAGCAGGTTACAGAGGTGTGGTACTAACATGGCTAAAACACATACAATAGAAAATGGAGAAAGTAGTATCTTGAGGGGGGATGGTTTGCAACGCCCTTTTCTCCCTTTCCCCTTTCGTTCCAGGTGGGCCTCCAGCATGTCCTCGTCACCAAATTACAGAGCTGTCACTTTCTAATTCAATGAAAATTTACTGCGGGCCTGTTTGACACAGGCTGTGTCACTTCCTGTTTCCAGGGTATTAAATTGACTGAAGGAGCTCAGCCTTGCCTAAAGAGCGCAGCTCCCTAGGGCAATGAGGAGTGAAAAGTAGGCCCTGGCATTAACTACACGCTCACAGCAAGACTTTGTCCTTTCTTATTGTAAAGAAGAACCAGATGCTAGAACTGAGGACCCCTTGGATAACACTCAACATTCTGGAGGAAAATTATAGATAGACCTGGAAGATCTCGTAAGGCAGAGCCGGCCCAGCAAAATTGGGAAGTGAGCCATACTGATCCTCAACATTCTCCAGCTTTCATTTTCAGCTCCTTTCCCTCCAACTGTTATTTGATTCTGCCCCATGAGTGGCCACAAAGTACCCCTGCCCTCCCCTATCACAACCCACCCAGGACCTTGCTAATTGACACTGACCCATTCCACGTTTTAAGAGTCTGAAATTATTCCCCAGTCTTCCCAGCACTTTAGGAGGCTGAGGTGGGTGGATCACGAGGTCAGGAGTTCGAGACCAGCCTGACCAATGTGGTGAAACATGTATCTACTAAAAAATACAAAAATTAGCAGAGTGTGGTGGCACACCCCTGTAGTCCCAGCTACTTAGGAGGCTGAGGCAGGAGAATCACTTGAACCTGGGAGGCAGAGGTTGCAGTGAGCCAAGACTGCGCCACTGCACTCCAGCCTGAGTGACAGAGTGAGACTATGTCTCAAAAAAAAAAAAAAAAATATATATATATATATATATTATTCCCAGAATTTCCGTCAAGATGGCCAAATAGGAACAGCTCCTGTCCGCAGTTTCCAGCAAGAGCGACACAGAAGGTGAGTGATCTCTGCACTTCCAACTGAGGTACCAGGTTGATCTCACTGGGACTAGTTAGACAGTGGTGCAACCCAAGGAGGGCAAGCTGAAGCAGGTGGGGCGTTGCCCCACCCGGGAAGCACAAGGGGCCATGGAACTCCCTCTCCTAGCCAAGGGAAGCCATTAGGGACTTATGCCAACACTCTGGCTCAGATCCTGCACTTTTCCCACAGTCTTGACAACCCACAGACCAGGAGATTCCCTCCGGTGCCGACAACACTGGCACCCTGGGTTTTCAGCACAAAACTGGGCAGCCGTTTTAGCTGCAGCAGTTTTTTTTCCCATACCCCAGTGGCGCCTAGAAAGCCAGCGAGACAGAAGACAGAACTGCTCATTCTCCTGAAAAAGGGCGCTGAAGCCAGGGAGCCGAGTGATCTGGCTCGGTGGGTCCCACCCCCACGAAGACCAGTAAGCTAAGATGCACTGGCTTGAAATTCTCGCAGCCAGCACCGCAGTCTGAGCTTGACCTGGGATATCTGAGCTCAGTGAGGGGAGGGGTGTCCTCCATTCCTGAGGCTCAGGTAGGCGGTTTTAACCTCACCTGTGTAAACAAAGTCACCAGGAAGTTTACACAACTGAGCAGAGCCCACAGCAGCTCAGCAAGGCAGACTATCCCTAGACTCACTTCTTGCTGGGCAAAGGCATCTCTAAAAAAAGGCAGCAACCTATCAGGGACTTATAAATAAAGCCCCCACCTTCCTGGGACAGAGCACCTGGGAAATGGGGCGGTTTGTGGGTTCAGCTTCAGCAGACTTAAACGTCCCTGCCCAGCAGCCCTAAAGGGAGCAAGGAAGCTCCCAGCACAGTGCTTTAGCTCTGACAAGAGACAGACTGCCTCCTTAAATGGCTCCCTGACCCCTGTTTATCCTGACTGGGAGACACCTCAGATAGGAGAGCTCTGGCTGGCATTTGGCAGGTACCCTTCAGGGACAAAGCTACCAGAGGAAGGAATAGGAAGCAATCATTGCTGTTCTGCAGCCCCCATGGGTGATTACCAGGCAAGCAGGGTCTGGACTGGACCTCCAGCAAACTCCAGCAGACCTGCAGAGAGTGTTAGAAGGAAAACTAACAAACAGAAAGAAATAGTTTTGACATCAACAGGAAGGACATCCACACAGAGACCCCATCCAGAAGTCACCAACATCAAAGACCAAAGGTCGATAAATCCACAAAGATGGGAAAAAACCAGTGCAAAAAGGGTGAAATCTCCAGAACCCAAAATGCCTCTTCTCTTCCAAGGGATCACAACTCCTCACCAGCAGTAGAATAAAACTGGATGGAGAATGAGTTTGATGAATTGACAGAAGCAAGCTTCAGAAGGTGGGTAATAACAAACTTCTCTAAGCTAAAGGAGCATGTGCTAACCCAATGCAAAGAAGCAAAGAACCTTGAAAAAGGATTAGATGAAATGCTAACTAGAATAACCAGCATAGAGAAGAACATAAATGACTTGATGTAGCTAAAAAAAAAAAACAGCACGAGAACTTCATGAAGCATACACAAATTTCAGTAGCTGAATTGACCAACCAGAAGAAAGGATATCGGAGATTGAAGATGAACTCAATGAAATAAAGTGAGAAGGCAAGATTAGAGAAAAAAGAGTGAAAAGAAGTGAACAAAGCCTCCAAGAAATGTGGGATTATGTGAAAATACGTTTGATCAGTGTACCTGAAAGTGACAGGGAGAATGAAACCAAGTTGGAAAATACTCTTCAGGATATTATCCAGGACAACTTCCCCAACCTAGCAA
>PVKV010037177.1:0-15053 GCA_004027835.1 Alouatta palliata
TGGGGTCTGTTGGGGGGAAAAAGGGGAGGGACAGCAGGGGGTGGGGAGTTGGGGAGGGATAGCATGGGGAGAAATAACAGATACAGATGATGGGGAGGCAGGCAGCAAATCACACTGCCATGTGTGTACCTATGTAACAATCTTGCATGTTCTTCACATGTACCCCCAAACCTAAAATGCAATAAAAAGTATATATATTTAAAAAAAAAAAACAGTATGAAATAAAATGAACATTCATCCTCGTTCCACTCTTAAGTATGTGTGGTGGTAAAATGATCCGTGAAGTGGAGAATGCTATAAGGGTATTTGTTGTTCAGAAGGCATAGTACAAAGATTGGATAGAGAAGAGAGGAAACACAGTGCTGTTTAGAGATGAAAGTGTGGGAGGATAGATATCTAGAGGGACTCACATCTGGCTGGAGAGCAAGGGTAAGAGAGTACAAGGTATGGTACATTTGGCTGTTTAGAGATGCAAGTGTGGGAGGATAGATATCTAGAGGGACTCACATCTGGATGGAGAGTAAGGGTAAGAGTACAAGGTATGGTACATTTGGTACATAAGAGAATTAGTCCTGACACTCCCTTAGAAGGGCTCTGTGTATGTGTGTGTGTGTGTGTGTGTGTGCGCGTGTGTGGTGGTGGCAGGGAAGGGTAGTTCCTGGTAGGTGATTTTAGCGATAAAATTAGGAGATTATCCTTCTAAGACAGTTTGAATTTGGTTGGTAAGTTGACCTCCACTTTTTTTTTTTCTTTGAGAAGAATCAACTTGAGTTTTTTTTTTTTTTTTTTTTTTTAAAGCCTCATAAGAGAGATCTAAAGCTTCCAGCACGTGGGCTTGTAAGGAGCACTTAGAGACTTCGCCATATGGGGCCCAGCTGAGAGTGGTGAAGATGGTTAAGCTCTCATTTTGCTCCAAGAATGGGGGTGGGTAAGATATCTTCTCACCATACTCAGTGCAGTTGGTTTGAGAGAGAGCGGGGTGGGAGACATGGGGAGAGTTTATGATGCTCCACTGTAATTAGTCCAGTGACTGTGAGACCAGTTGAGTAGGAACATGGATATCCTCAAGCTTTGTTCCACTGTTACAGCTGGTAAACATGGATTAATTGATTTAAATATTTATTTTGCAACAATATGTACTTGAATGATGAATATAGTTTCCTCATTTTGGTTAATTATATGCACATTTGAATTCATCTCTCTCTGTGAGAACTAGTGGACTAGCTGCTTCCCTGGATCTCATTACTGTATGGTATGTTGTTCTTCATGTCATGCAAACATAATTAATTATTTTAAAAGCAAAATGAAGAAGCAAGTTATAGTAAATTATAGATTACCAATTTTTAGAGCTGTAGACTAATATCTTGAAAATTCCCTTAACACCTGCTTGCCACAAATCAAAATATAAGTAACATGAAGAATTATGTGAGGCCGGGCACAGTGGCTCATGCCTGTAATCCCAACACTTTGGGAGGCCAAGGCGAGTGGATCACCTGAGGTTAGGAGTTCAAGGCCAGCCTGGCCAACATGATGAAACCTCGTCTCTACTAAAAGGACAAAAAAATTAGCTGGGCGTAGTGGTGCATGCCTGTAGTCCCAGCTACTCAGGAGGCTGAGGCACGAGAATCACTTCAACCTAGGGGATGGAGATTGCGGTGAGCCGAGAATGTACCACTGCATTCCATCTTGGGTGACAGAGCAAGACTCTTGTCTCAATTAAAAAAAAAAAAAAAAAGAGTTATATGAACATGCTTAAAATGGTGTTCATGGCTAAATTTTTCAGTTACCTTGTAAAAACAATTCTTGGATATTGTTTTGATTTTTAGCAATTTTGGAGCCATCTGATAGTATTCTTCAAGAATAACAATCTGATGATAGCTTTCAAGATTGGGTTACCAACAAATCTTTTTGTTTTGTATACATTGATTTATAATTTCAGGTTTCTTCACCATTATGGTAATAATGCATTGAGTCTTCATTGTCTCACATGTGAGGAATTTATGTTTGTACTCATGGATGCCTTTAGCCCTCAGACATTTCTACCTATATTCAGAACTCTAGACTCAAAACATTTGGAAATATAGTGGTTTTACTATGTACAAAGAATGTGTGATTCATTTGTTCTACTTCATTTTCTTCTGTTTGTGTTAGAGATTGGATCAGATGAAAGTGTCTTGATACTGATTTACATGCCATTCTTTTCATTCTATTTATAATCCTCCTTTTTTTGCCATCATAACTTTGTTTATAATATTCCCTGATCTTAAAATAACCTCATTTTGTCCCTCCACCTCTCTATATCTAAAATATTCTTCAAGACCTTCTTTTTGCAGCTTTCTCTGAGTACTACAGCCAAATCCTCTTGTCTGAACTCCAACATGTGTAATACATTATCATCCTGTTTAAATAAAATTATTTCATATATTTATTAATTTGTCAAGGCCCTAAATATTTGCAGAAGCTTGCCTTCATGGTTTTACTTCTTCATTGTTCTCTATATTCATTCCATGTAACTTTGGCATGCCTTTCCACTGTGGGCGGGGTAACCTGCCCACTGTTTGACTCTGGTTTCAGGCATGTGATTTGCTTTAACTAATGAGATATTATCAGATATCATGCAGGCAGAGGCTTGAAATGGTCTTGCACATTGGGAATTCCCTCTTGAGCCTCTGCCACCACCATGAAAACATTCCCATGCTAGCCTGCTGGAGAGAGCCGCATGGAGGAGAGCCATGCTACCCCAGTTGCCATTGCTGAGGCCATCCTCGATCAGCACACATCCATTCAAGCAGCAGACACTGGAGAAAGTCCACTTGAGGTCAGTAGAGCTGCCTGACAGACACCCAGCTGCCCCAAAAAGCATAAGATATAAACATTTACTGTTGTATACCCTCTGAAGTTTTGCATGTGTTTGTTACACAGTATTATTATATCAACAGAAAATTTATAAAAATGTCTTACATGTCCTGGACCATGCATTCCTTGCTAAATTTATTTCTTGCTACTCTGTCCCGCTTTCATCACTCTCTAGCCATATTGGCCTTCTGTTTTTATGATATGCCAAGTTCATTACTGACATAAGACCTTTTCTCTGCTATTCTCTTTGTCAGTAGCATCTTTCTCCTGTTGTCACTCATCATTGTGAAGCTCAGCTCAAATATAGTTTCTGAGAGTACTTCACCCCATGAGCTAAAGGAGCCCCCTTCCTGCTCATTGTTTCCCTATTCCTTTCATTCTTTTATTTTCCTCACTGTGCTTCTGTCTAAAATTATCTTACTTTTTACATGCTTATTGTCCATCTCCCCTAATGTCAATGAGGAAGATCGTATCAAGAACAGAGTCTGGCACATGGTAGCCAGCTTCCAGGGATTCAGTGTGAATACTTTTGGGAGCCATTCTTTGGCCTGCCAGAAGTATAAACATTATCAACTCTAGTATGTGAGAGGCAAAACAGTATTATATGCACATGACCATGCTGTTTAGACTCTCTGTGCCTGCTTCCTCTCCTGCAAAACACAGACAACAATAGTACCTATTTCCAAAGGTTGTTGTGAGGATTGTTATGTAAGCACCCAGTAGTTTCTATGACATAAGTATTCAATAACTGTCATTACACTTGTTAACACCTACTGAGGATTTGCTATGTGCCAAGCTTTGTCCTAAGTACATGTCATACATTAGCCAATCCTCACAACAGTCCTATGAGTAGAGACTGTCACTTGCTCAAGGTCATATACCTAGTAAGTGGTGATGAGATTGAAACCCAGACACTCTGTTCCACTCCAGATGTGTGCCCACTCCAGATGTGGCCTTTCTGAATGATACTAATGTTGTTTTAAAATAATTGCTCTAGGGTGGGTGTGGTGGCTCACACCTGTAATCCTAAGACTTTGGGAGGCTGAGGTAGGAGGATTGCTTGAGCCCAGGAGTTTCAGACCAGCCTCAGCAACATGGTGAGACCATGTCTCTACAAAAAAATAAAAATAAAAAAAGCCAAATATGGTGGCCTGTGCCTGTGGTCCCAGCTACTCAGGAAGCTGAGGCAGGAGGTCAAGACTGCAGTGAGGCATGATTGCATCACTGTACTCCAGCCGGGGGAACAGAGTGAGACCCTGTCTCAATTAATAATAATAATAGTGATTGCTACAGGGCCAGGTACAGGGGCTCATGTCTGTAATCTCAGCGCTTTGGGAGGCTGAGGCCAGAGGATCACTTCAGTCCAAGAATTCGAGATCAGCCTGGGCAATAAAGTGAGACCCCATCTTTACAAAAAAAATTGAAAAAATTTGGCAGGCCTATTGGTGTGCACCTGTGGTCCCAGCTACTTGGGAGGCTGAGCTGGGTGGATCACTTGAGCCTGGGAGGTTAAGGCTGCAGTGAGCCATGATTATACTACTGTATTCCAGCCTGGGCAGCAGAGCAAGACCCTGTTTCAGAAAAATAAATAAAAATAAAATAATTGCTGTGAAATTTCTATTAATGTTTTTGGGAAAACCAGAGTTTCTGTGTGACGTGAATCACAGAGGAAAAATTATGAATCTCTGTAGCCTGTGTTAACATGACTTCCTTTTATTGAGAGAGTGGTTTATTAGTCTCAAGACCTTTGAAATGGCATGTAAATTAGACAGATTGTGGAGACATTGAACCCTCTTTAGAGATTTAAGTAAATTGAACCAGTTAGTATGCCTCTTCCTGTTTCTCACCTTGCTCAATGCAGAATACACCTGATGTGTATCCATCCAGAAGCACCTGCTTATCTGCTGTTTGCTGTGGTTGCAGGTATCTATGGGATTAGCTGTTAGAGAGTTGTATATAATTTTCCAACTAACCGAATTAAGAAAAGCCTGTGTAAGATTTAGTATCTGCTTCAGGTCATTGAAATGTAAAATTAGAATGTAAGCTGAGAGCAGGGGATTTTTTTCTGTTTTGTTGCATTCATTCCCCCACCACCTTTGCCACCCACCGCCAACAGTTTCTTTTAAATTTAGCATCCAGAGTAGACCTTTGACAGTGCAAATCAGATCACTTCATTTGTTCATTAAAAACCTTCAACAGGCTTCCCATTATTCTTAGGATTACATTTAATGTCTTTATATAGTAATCTCCAAGCCTCTTCTTGATCTGGTACTCTCTTTCCATCTCTGATCTCTTCTTTAACACTCCTATACTTGCTTACTCAGCTCCAGGCACATTGGTATATATTTGCTGTTGCCTGAATGTGCAGATTCCTTGAACTTGCTCTTTCCTTGCCTGAAACTCTCTTTCCTCAGATATCTGCCTGGGTTTCCTCTTAACCTCCAAGTCTTGTCTCAAATGTCATCTTTTCAGTGCGGCCTTGGTTGGCCAGCCCTTTCTCTTACTACATCCTGCTCCCCCCAACCCAACTGATCTTTATTTATCCATGTAACTTTTATCTTCCTGCTATATGTTTTACTTATTTCTTGGTTCATTGGCTGCCTCCATCCACCAAAATGTAAGCTCCATGAGGACAGATATTGTATTAATATCCGTCGGTTCATTACTATATCTCTAGTGCTTTAAACAGTATTTGGCACATAGTAAGCATTCAATAAATATGTATTGGACTGGGCGTGGCAGCTCATGCCTGTATTCCCAGAACTTTGGAAGCCAAGACGGGTGGATCACTTGAGGTCAGGAGTTCAAGACCAGTCTGGCCAGCATGGTGAAACCCCATTGCTACTAAAAAGACTAAAATCAGCCAGGGATGATGGCATGCGCCTGTAGGCCCAGCTACTCAGGAGGCTGAGGCAGGAAGATCACTAGAATCCAGGAAGTAGAGGTTACAGTGAGTCAAGATCAGGCCATTGTACTCCAGCCTGGGCAACAGAATGAGACTCTGTCTTAAAAAAAAAAAACGTATAACAGTCCAGTTAGCTATATAGCATATAGCACTGTTTGGGCTGCATTATGGCCTGCTTGTCTAACACTATTACGGAGATATTTCTGTGGATTTATCCGTATTATTAATGATTGAGTTTATAATCCTAAATTTTAATATTGTGTACTTCAAATGCTTTCAGTTTTCTAGATATCCAAAGATAGCTAAACTCTCTTCTACCCTTTCTTTTTTTTTCCTCTACCCTTTCTTTATAACTTAGAGAAGTAGAATTTCCATGAAAGCAAACTATTGACCATCTTTACTGAATATATTTTATTTGCATATATTTTGGGGATAATGGGGAAAAGGGACATTTTAATTGCAAAACCTAAGTTAGGGCCCCATTCTCTACTTGAAACTCTAGAGTTTTTAACTGAATTTTTAATTAAAAAAATAACTGAGGCTTTTTGGAATAAGGTGAGAATGGGGTGGCATGGAGTAGTTGCACTAGCCACATTTCCAGTGCTCCAGTGCTGCGTGTGGCTGGTAGCTATCCTATTGGACGGTGTATATATAGAACACTTTCATCGTTACAGACGGTTCTATTATACAGCACTGCTCTAAGCAGTAGGAACTCTGAACATTAAGCTAGATAATAAGAAATAATTGTTTTATGCTTTGTATCCACAGTGGGGAAATGTAAGGCATTGTGTCTTGTAATTCTCTTATACTGTACCTTTATTTGCTCGACAGATGTTTGCTTTACCTCTAATAATATATACCCGGCACTCTACTAGGCACTGGGGATTCAGGGAGGGACACAATAGCCTCAAACCTTTCTGTAGGGAGCTTGTATTCTAATGGAAGAGCCAGTCATTAAGTAGATAATCACACAAATAACTGTAGTCTCTGTAGTGTTGGTTGTATTGTAGCTGTTTAAGTGATGTTGATTAATTGACTGATATGTACAGTCCCGCCATCTTAGACACTGACAAATCATAGGAACAAAAACCTAGACAGTAGTTTATAAAGTCTACAGACAACATTAAAATTTCAGTGCAGTCAATAAATTTAGTTCTATTCAGACTGTTTTTGGTATTTTTCTTATTTTTGACATAGAGTAAAGATTATGTCAGTTGCCCTGTGGTTTAAAGCCACAGTTATTTTGGAAGTACAGTTGCCATCATTGAGTAGTAGCTGAACCAAAAGAATTCCAGCTAAGGTCTTGCCAATGATGGAAAGAAATGATACATCCTGGCAGTTGCCAAAAATTACGTTTTCCTTGTTAATGACAATATTTGTGTCTTTAAGTCCTTCATACGTTGTGACATGTGCACATATGAATTTTCCCTAGGAGGTAACGATCACACTGTCAAATTCATTCAAACAGTAATTATCCCTGTATAATTTGAAGTTATACGGATGCCTAATAAGTGTTTTGATGCTTTTGCTACTGATGTTGCTGATTACATTCCATAGAAAGTTTTAGAAGATAAACCATGAAGATTGGCACTTTGCCATTATCATTTTGATTTTGTTTCTCTCTTCACATCCTCAAGTCTTGCTTATGCTGTTAAGCCCTAGCAATTCTTCCTTAATATGGAAGAGGGTATGACATATAATTTCTACCTCTAAGAATTATCTTCTTTTTGTTGATTTTTGCAACTTCATCCAGACTTCTCCAAAATGTATCTGTGTGCTTTTTATTGTTGGACACTGACACTGTTGATGTAATAATCAGAGGGATTATTGTACCAGTTAATAATTAGTGAACTCAGGAGGCTGAGGTGGGAGGATCACTTGAGCCCAGGAGATCAAGGCTGCAGTGAGCCAAGATCAGATCACTGCACTCCAGCCTGGACAACAGCAAGACCCTGCCTCAAAAATAAAAATAACAATAATTATAATAATTAGCTTAGTAATATAGATTCACAATATCAGTGCTTAAATAAGTCAGGATTTAGTTTTTCTATGCAAAGAGGAGTGTGGAAATAAAGTTTTAAACTTCCCAAATTTTTTGACACAAGATTTTTTAAAAACTTGATGATCTGATAAAATAGTCTGTGCATTTGGGGGAAAGAATTCTGCATAGGACCTTACCTCCAGATAGCAAAATATTTTCATAAAGCTACAGTAATTAAAATAATATGGTACATATGGAACCAGGAATAGGTAGATAAATGAGTTGAAGGGAAAGCTCAGAAATATACTCAACTGTTTATTATAATTTATTATAAGCTAAAAATTATCCTCAAATCAATGAGGAAAATTTATTTTGTTCAATGACTAGGGTTAACATAATGGTCTAATCACTTGGGAAAAAGTAAAGTTAGAACTCTCTAAGTCCTTACTAGAAAGTCAGTCCAAACATAATTACAGTCATATGTCACTTAATAGGGACATGTTCTGGGAAATGCTTTGTTAGGTGATTTTGTTCTGAGGACTTTATAGGTTGTACTTACCCAGATCTAGATAGTATAGCCAGCCTACTACCCACACA
This sequence comes from Alouatta palliata, assembly GCA_004027835.1. Classification (NCBI taxonomy): domain Eukaryota; kingdom Metazoa; phylum Chordata; class Mammalia; order Primates; family Atelidae; genus Alouatta; species Alouatta palliata. The sequence continues at coordinate 8,340 of PVKV010037177.1, forward strand.
GACTATATGGTATGGCCTATTTCACCTAGGCTATAAACCTGTACAGCATGTTACTGTACTGAATACTGTAGGCAATTGCAACATGATGGTATTGTGTGTCTAGACATATCTAAACATAGAGAAGGTACAGTAAAAATATAGTTTATATATATACATATATGTATATTTAAAATGGTGTGCCTGTATAGGACACTTCCCATGAATGGAGCTTGCAGGACTGGATGTTGATCTCAGTGTCAGTGAGTGAGTGGCAAGTAAATTTGAAGGCCTAAGACATTATACTACAGCAGACTTAAGTCTAAAACTCTTTTAATATATTATTTAAAGAAAAATACAAAACCATTTTAGGATACATTTAAAAAACACCAAGCATATATTTTCTTGTGGTTGTGTATATGTTTGTGTGTCTCAAAGACTATACAGACATTTCTAGATATCAAATGGCACTGGTTCCAGGACACCAAACCAAAATCCAGGGATGCTCATGTCCCTCATATAAAATGGCGTAATATTTGCATATAACCTATGCGCATTCTCTGAGATACTTTAAATCAATTCTAGATGGCTTACAACATTTAATACAATATAAATGCTATGTTAATAGTTGTGTTTGATTTTTGTTAATAATTCTTAAAATATGTCATTTTTATTGTGTTATTTTCTAACACTTTCCATCCACAGTTGGTTGAATCTGTGGATGTAGACACAAAGATAAGACCAAGTATATGATAAAATATAAGTAGTTTTATTTCTGGGTAGTAGGATTATAGGTAGTTAAAATGTATCTATTTACTCTTCTTTGTGCCTATCTATATTCTAAATTTTCTAAATTAAGCCTTGTTATCAAAAAATGTTACCTAAAAATAACTGACCTCTACTACTTTGATTATATCAGATAGGAAACATGCTTTGATGCAGAAATAGTTGTTAAAATTGATTTATAACTCATGTTGTTTGCTTGCTTATTTATTTTTAACAGATGGGGTCTCACTGTGTTGCCCAGGTTACAGCTGCCTATTCACAAGCGTGGTCCCACTACTGATCAGAATGGGAATTTTGTTCTGCTCCATTTCCAACCTGGGTGGTTCACCACTCCTTAGGCAATTTGGTGGTCTCCCGTTCCTGGGAGGTCACCATGTTGATGTCTAACTTAGTGTGGATGCCCCATTGATATGTAGCACATTACAGCCCACAACTCCTGGGCTGAAGTGATCCCCCTGCCTTAGCCTTCCTAGTAGATGGGGCTACAGGTGTGTGCCAATGTGCCTGGCTTACATAATTTATTTTATCCCTGGCCATCCAGTACTAACTTCCAGTGATTCCAGAGCTCCAGATTGATACTTCTTCCCCCTGTACCAATGCATAATTTGATCAGTTTTCATGATTTTCAGTATTTCTGTTTTGTCTGTGACTTGCAGTTTCTCTTTTGCCATGACCTTAAAACTCCCCACACCTGATGATTGCCCTATGGTCAGTGTTGTTTGAATATGTTCCAACCTACAGAGTAGTTGTGGGTAGTTATGACTGTTCACGATGATATTTACAAAGAATTGAATAAAGATTTTTTATTTTCAAATATTGGTGGTAGTGGTGATTAAGAATCTGAATTGGATGAACCAGCTTTACCTTTAGAGAAATGTCCAAGTTGTGTTTGGTTTATAGGGGTTCTGTTGGGAGAAGTGAAGAGGCCTAGGACTCAGGATGTCCAAGATCAGGTTGTTCAGCATGGCTCATCATTTAGAATTTGGCTTGCTTCCAAATGATTCTCTTTATATTTCCTAACGGAGAGGCTCTGACTATATCAATATGGTGTTTCTTTATTAAGCAAAAGCTTATGCCAAGACTTCAGATGCATTTGACTTCATATTTAGCCACAGTGTGAATTTCTGTATAATTAACTTACCCATCACAGTGATGAAGAATGAGACGGTGGTAGTGATGCTGTGATTGCATTACCTCTTTCATCCTTGAGTTTTGGTGATTAGTCTTCATTGAAACTTTCTCTTGACATGGACCATCAATATGGAAATCTGAAACTTCCATTGATGGAGTTGGTCTCTGACCTGGCATCCACCCAAGCCAGGAATAGATTGCAATAAACTTATTGAGAATAAATAACACAGTCCCTAATTGTATGTCTAATCCATGGCTTTCATTGTCTTTACCACACCAAATGGCTCTGCCAAGTCTTATTTCTCCGACTTCCTCTGCTTCTCACTTAACCTCTATTTTTCATGCAATTCCATTTTGTCCCTGAGGCTATGTAGAATTCACTGAATCTGCCAAGCCTAAAGGTTTAAATCTGGTCATCCCCCCTCTCTTCCATGCTGTTTCATTTCTAAGATGGCATTGAGGATATTGCCCTGGTTGTTTCATACTTAGTTGTTATTGTTATGGTAGGTAATAAATAATTCTGAACTAAAATTGCTGGCTATTTTTTGTCATTGTGACAATGGGTTTTAGGAACATAGCACTCCAATTTTGCTACTGAATGTTATGATTAAATGGGAAGAACTAGAAGAATACACTTTAAGAGCAGGTTTTAGCAATAATTTTTAAAAATAGAGTCAGTGTTGATCATCCTTTCTAGGCTTATCTCCCTGCATGCAGTTAGTTACAACACTTGGAGGGCTGTTTCCAAGACTGGCACCAAAGAGGTCAGTTTTTCCACTGTTGCTCCCAGAAAAGATCAGGAAGTGCAGTAAGATTCATGAAAATTTAAGCTTGAAGTTTAGAAAACTGAAAACAACCCAAACCCTCAAACATTCAGTTTGGTTTGAATCTTGGACAAAGGTTTTCTATGCAGCTAGTGGAGTCACTCCAGTTTAATGGCTGTAGTAACTTCATTTCAGGGCTAGTGATGGGGAAATTATGAAACCATAACTTGGATCTTATTTTAACAAAACCAAGAAATAAAAACACTTACTGGGGAATCTGCATGGGAAAGGGGACCTACCTAACCCCAATTGCTCCTATTTTACTGTGGCAGGTCCTCTTACTATAGGAATTATGAAACCATTCTTTCCAATTCTTTGAGAGAGAACTGACTTTTGAAACCAATTGAGTGGCCTGCATCCAATTTATAAACCTCCTGATGTGCACAACAGGGAAGATCTTTCATAGGTGATTAAAGCCAGTAGAGTTAAGGCCTGTCATTGTGATTTCCCTCCTGGTCAGCTTTCATTTCAAAAGTCATCCCAGGAGAACCACTGTAGTTCTTCACCTAGTTGACTTCTGAAACAAAATTTTCCATTTCAAAGAGAGCCCCATAATTTAGACCCTATCCTCCTTAGATACCATTTATTTGTTTCAGGGATGAGAATTTAATTTAATGACTATTTATTGAGTGGCTTCATTATATCTGGCACAGGAGAATATATTCCAGGCAGAGGTATACAGCGTAGGGAGAAAAATGTCCTCAAAGATCTTTTGGACCAGTTCAATAATCAGCAGTAAAAACGTCTCAGAACAAAAACAAACTCAAAAATGATTTATTCTGAAATAATTTAGAAAGCCTCAGTTGGTTTTTAAACATAATAGAGCATGTCACCTCATTTACAGTTGATCACTTATCAAATACTGCAGAGCAAAATGAGGTCGAGCCTCAGGCTCTGCAGATGTGGAGCACAGCCTCAAGGGGCAAAGCATCAGAGGCCTGCTAAAGTTCTGAAGCACACAATCTCAGAGGATTTCAGAACTATTTGGGGCCTCAGAGCATCCAGAAATACTGAGAATTTAATAAAGTCCGTGTTTTCTTATTTAGGTGGAGACAGATTTGCCAGATAATAGAAGTGACTTAACTAACAAGGTTCCAGTTAATAAGTACCATAAATATTTCCCCAAAGTATCTATATCCTTATCAAACTAACTTGTTCTCGTAATTGAGGAAATAGTTAGTGATTTTAGTTGGATTATATTAAGCATTCACCACCCTTTTAAGTGATTGTTTCTGCTATTACATGGAATCATGTTACTGTGAAATTTGAACTAACCACGTGAAATCTGAGTCACAAGCCAGTGAAATGTGGTTAATGATATTTGTTACAACTTGAAATTTTCCTTTTTTGCATTTCTTTTAAAATAAAATGTTGTTTTAATACTATGCTTTGATGATGTCAGCATCTAATTTCTTTCCTTCTTTATGTACTTTAGAACTATAAGGAGCAAATCTGTTTCTTAGAATATAAATCTATCTGGTTAACTTTTCAAAATCTGGAGATTTCCTTCTGAACTAATAATGATGCAATAATAATTACAGTTAACAGTGGAACTATAGGAGTACCATATTCTTTGATAACTTGAATCTTTAAAATTTGATTCTGAATATTTATCAAAACTATTAATGGGCAACCAATACACACTGTGTTGTAGAGTTCTGTACTTAGGGAGCGAACCAATGGTTGAAGAAATGAAACAAAACTGAGTGTTAAATGCCTATTAAGTGGCAGAGATAGTCAGTTCCAAACAAGGAAGTAATCATTTCCAGATGGGGATGGTCTGAGTGCTCACAGAGGAGGTGAAATTGGTGTTCTCCTTCGAAGGGTATATGAATTTAGAGACTAGCAAGCATGTGTTTCAGAGGTGAGAAACTGATGCCTCAGAGGCTGAAAAATGCATGCTGTGTGTACGGAGGGCAATGAGAAGACCTCTTTGTTGGAGTTAAACACAGAGTTGATACAGGAGAGTAGTGGGTGTTAGAGCTTAAAAGGTAGGATAAAGTCAGATTTTGGAAGACTGTGGACTTTATACCATAGATGCAAGGAGCTGTTTTAAGTTTTTGAGATGAGGAATGAAATGGGGAAGTAGTGTTTTAGGAAGATAACACAGGTAGTAACAGGATAAGTGGAAAAGAAAATGGTTGAAGACATGACAATTGATTAGAAAATTTTTGCACTTGCCTAAAAAAAAGATGATAAATCCAGTGCATAGTAGCAGCTACAGTGCTGCAAAGGAAAAACATTAGGAAGAGAAAGAGGAATCAATATGATTTTGAGTCTGCTGGACAGGGAAGTGAGGGACAACTTAAAAATGACATCTTTGGGTTTAATGTATGATTTTGAGCCTGTGTATCAGGAGTAATGATTATCATAAATGAGAAATCTGGAAAATAGGTCAGGTTGGTGTTAAGGGTAGAAAATAGGCTTTGTTTTAAGTGAATTGCTCTTGAGATAGTGGCGTGTCTTCTAATAAGCAGGTGGAAATGCAGGACTCAATTTTATGAGAGAGGTCAGGACTAGTAACAAAAGAATGGGGACTATTTATATAAAAGTAACAACCGAAGTTGGAGAGGTAAATAAGATCACCTAAAGGCTTAGAAATGTTAAAAATGGAAAAGCAAATATCTGAGCTATGAGATCTAAGATAAATGTAGACAATGAAAGGTGGAGAAAAGATAGTAAAAGCGAAGAAAACAAAGCAATTGAAAGGTAAGGAAAAGAACCAGAATATGATAGAATCATAGAAGTCAAACAAGTTATAAGTTTTAAAAATAATGGTAGTGATTGGCAGTGCCTCATACTTTAGAGAGGCTATGCAGAATGGGAAATGAAAAACACCATTGATTTTTTTCAACTAGGAGTCTTTGGAGCCAGTTAAGTATAATTTTCATAGAATAGGAAGAGCAGGCGAAATTATGTGAGAAATAAGGAGGCAGTAGTGGTAAGGAAGTAAAAGAAACAGGTATATTCAACCCCTTGGGAAGAAAGAGAAAAAAAGAACAGTGGCAAGGTGAGTCCCAGATCTTCTTCTTTTCTCTCTCCCCAGGCAGATTTAATCTCTTTCATGTAGAATCACCATTTATATGCCAATACCTTCCAGAATTATATCTCACATATAGAACGTGCTCCCTAACACCCTAACTCCCATGTATCAAAAGCTTTTATTTTGGTATCAATAGATACCACTTTAACTTCAACATCTGAAACTAAATTTATAATTTCCCCTTGCTCCTACTAAAAAACAAAACAAAATACAGATAAGCATAAATAAACAACAACCAGTTCCTCTTCTAGTGTTCTCCATTTCAGTAAGTAACACTACACTCTCCCTACTTGCTCACGCTAGAAAGCCTGGGGTCATTTTTTATGCCCCCCTTTACTCTTCATTTCTCTCATCTAATTCACCACCAAATCTTGTAAACACACTTCTCTCCACATCCACAGCTCCACTTGTTGAAGACTCAGTCATCTGAACAAACTCAGTAACATTTCACATGGTTCCTCTGCGTCTCCTCTTGCTCCTCACAGAAACCAGGGGCAGCCTTTAAATCCACAAACCTGATTACTATTACCTATTTAATACGTGCTAATGACCTCTTTTTTCCTTCAAGCCAAGTGATGTTATGAAAACAGCTGTTTTAGAATGAAGCGACTAACTCTCTATGGAGAAATTAGAAAAGGCTTCATTAAGAAATAGGAACACTCTTACACTGTTGGTGGGAGTGTAAATTAGTTCAACCATTGTGGAAGACAGTGTGGCGATTCCTCAAGGACCTAGAAATAGAAATTCCATTTGACCCAGCAATCCCATTACTGGGTATATATCCAAAGGACGATAAATCATTCTACTATAAGGACACATGCACACGAATGTTCATTGCAGCACAGTTTACAATAGCAAAGACCTGGAACCAACCCAAATGCCCATCGATGATAGACTGGACAGGGAAAATGTGGCACATATACACCATGGAATATTATGCAGCCATCAAAAACG
>PVKV010037178.1:0-15021 GCA_004027835.1 Alouatta palliata
AGTAGAGACGGGGTTTCACCATGTTGACCAGGATGGTCTCGATCTCTTGACCTCGTGATCCACCCGCCTCGGCCTCCCAAAGTGCTGGAATTACAGGCGTGAGCCACCGCGCCCGGCCTGTCTATTTTCTTGAAGATATTAATTAAGTTATTTTAAACTTTATATTTGATAACTCCAATAACTGAATCATCTGTCTTTTTGTTTTACTCCTGGCCTTTATCTTTTATATTCTCAGTAATTTTTTATCGAATGCCAGATATTACATATAGAAACTTGTGGAATCTAAGCTGTTATCACCTTTTTCTATGAGGATTTATCTTATTTCTTGTAGATAAGTTAAAATAAGGGCAGATAATCTTAATTTGCTCAAGGTCAGAACTGACTCCAAGCTGTTTTATAGTTTTCGTAAGACTAGATCTGCCTCTAGTTCTCCACTATACCTAAGTATAAGGTTTACAACTGATAGCCTGGGTTGTTAATAGGCTTAGTCCTTAACTACATTCCACGTAGCAGTACCAAGCACCCCTCTTGACTGGAGATATTCAGGATTTATTACAAACATTCCAGACCTCTATATTTAAATAAAAATAGCAGTATAAACATTTTGAAACAAGAGGTCAATAGTTAAGGTTAGTTGCATATTGTACTATCAAGGTAGTGGTAGAAATGTGGTCATCTTATAAGGTAAACTAACAATCAAAAAGACTCTGGTATATTGGTATCAAATTATGGAATTTACTTATATAAGTGAAAATAAAAAAGACTGAAGTTTTCTTGATTAGTTATAAGCATGTAACAATGCAAATCCATGCACTCAAGTGATTTTTCTTCAAAAATCTTGTGTCAAAATCTAAGCTTGTAGAAATTTAAAAATTGACTTTGATCATGAAACTTTGTAAATTCAACCTCTGTTTTTTCCTTCAATGAAAGGCACAAGAGGTTTCTTGTTTGTTTTGTTTGTTTGCTTATTTGTTTGTTTTGTTTTGTTTTGTTTTGTTTTGTTTTGTTTTGTTTTGTTTTGGTCAAAACCAGCAAGTAAAAATAAAATCCAAATTTCAGCATACTTCTTAAAGTTTCATATGTCTGTTGCAACTAGAATAAAAAGATGCAGGAAAAAGACACTACTCTGTCAAAAGTTAATTCACCCAATAGTCAGAATGTATTTTGTGAATATGTAATTGGTGTATCTTCAAGATTATCCCTGGCTAAATATAATAAGATGACTAATTATTTGGAAGATTTATAAAATGAGAAGCAGAGATGTCAGAGACCATTCATGGAGCATGAGATTGCATGGCCAAAAGCCCTTTAATTTACTCTTGTATATGTGAAATTTTAGACTTAGTTTGCTATCTTCTCTAAAATTAATAACTGCTTTTCACATAACAAAAAGCCTTGTAAATTGTAGCTAATGATCATTGGCTGTCATCACTACAATGAGGAGAAGATGAAAAATAATAGATTTCATTTACCTGAATAAGAAATTAAATGAGCTAACATGTATGACCTCTCAAAAATAATAGAAGATATGTTCTCAAAAGAACAACCTAATGATGGTTTCAGGGATCTTTAAAATGACACACTGATTTATATCCTGAATGAAAGAACCTAATTTAGTGGATGAAAGCATTTTGGAGGGTTTGGGAAGCCAGGGAAGGGGAAAGGTATGCATTTGAATTTGAAATTCTGTTCCACCATTTAAAAGCTCTATGACCTTAGGCAAATCACTTAAGGACTCTAGTCTCAGTTTCTTCTGTTATAAGATAGAGGTAAAAATGACGTCCTTGTATGTTTGTTCTATGATTTAATGAATTAGTTTGCAGGGTTTGATACATAATCATAGATAATATTTTAAAAGCTTATATTTAATCCTCATAAACACATTATTATAAAGGTATTATTGGTTTTTTAGGAAGAAGTGAGGCACGTGCCCAAGGCCACACAGCTACTAAGTAATGGGGCCTGGGTTTAAGCCAATCTTTAAGGAAATGTTGCCCTAAAGTTTATGTTTCATGCTGCCTCTCTGAATGAATACTTGTTTTCATATTATAAATATGCTAAAAATAAAGGCACATGGATTGATTGATGGCAACATACCAGCTGGTTGTTGTTACTAGGGGATCTTCTTACATTTATGAGAGGAGATGCTTCCATGCTACTATTTTCCTCTTGTGAGAAAGATACAGTGTATTTGTTTACTCTCTTTAAGCTTATCCATCCAACCCTGTATGAATAACTACAATTATTTGTCACTTCTTTCTTTTATTCTATTTGCTGTCATATTCCACCCCTCATTTTAGAGAATTAAAGCTAAAAATAGAATTTCAATTCCAAAAACACAATAACACATCCCATGTTATTCCCAAGGCTTACCCTCTTTCGTTTGTGTTTTGGTTTCTTGATCTGTGATCTTTTACTTTATCACGTCATTGGATAACTTAGTTGTCTAAAACAGTGGTACCTATCCTTTTTGGCACCAGAGACCAGTTTCATGGAAGACAATTTTTCCACAGACCAGAGGGGTAAGGGGAGTGTTTTGGGATTTTTTAAACACATTACATTTATTGTGCACTTTATTTCTATTATTATTACACTGTAATATACAGTAAAATAATTATACAACTAACCACAATGTGAAATCAGTGGAAGCCCTGAGCTAGTTTACCTGCAACTAGATGGTCTCTGCTATGGTTTGGCTGTGTGCCACTTAAATCTTTTCTTGAATTGTAGTTCCCATAATCCAGATGTGTCATGGTAGGGATCCGGTGGGAGATAACTGAATAATTGGGACAGCTGCTTCCATGCTGTTCTTGTGATAGTGAGTGAGTTCTCACAAAATCTGATGGCTTTATAGGGGCTTTTCCCCATTTTTGCTCTTCACTTCTTTTCGCAAATGCCATGTGAAGAAGGACATATATTCCTCCCCTTCCACCATGACTATAAGTTTCCTGAGGCCTCCCCATCCATGCTGAAGTATGAGTCAATTAAACCTCTTTCCTTTATAAATTACCCAGCCTTGGGTATATCTTAGCAACATGAGAACAGACTAATACAGTCTCATCTAGGTGTGATGAGACATCGTGACAGATCATCAGGCCTTAGTTCTCATAAGGAGCACACAACCTAGATGCCTCACATGCACAGGTAACAAAAGGGTTTGCAATCCTATGAGATCTAATGCCATCCCTGATCTGACAAGAGGTGGAGCTCAGGGGTAATGCAAGTGATAGGCACCTGCTGTAAATACAGGTGAAGCTTCACTCACTTGCCCACCACTCATCTCTTGCTGTAAGGCCTAGTTGCTAACCATTCCCAACAGGTCTATGGCCTGAGGGTTAGGGACACCTGGTCTAAAAGCATTCCATGCCAGGACATTTATGAATACTTCAATATTCATCATGTACTGGGTGTAACCATGCTTGAACATCCTGTGAATGTGATACAAACATTTTTTTAAACAAATTTTATTGAAGTTCATAAAATGAATACTCATGTAACCAGCACCTAGATCAAAGAAGGGAACACTACCAGCACCTGAAGACACAAGACGCCCATATCTTGACCCAGTCACTTCCCCTCAAGGGTAAACACACTGTCCTGTCTACTCTCCTGTAATGCTACAGGTTAGTTGTACTAGTTTTCATTTTATATAAAGAGAATCATAGTATGCACTTTTAAAAGAGGTTTCCTTTGCACCGTTACGTTTATCTATGTTGCTGTGTGTAGTTGCAGTCTATTGATTCTTACCGGTGCATAGAGTTTCACTGTCAGTATACTATAGTATGTATATATTCATTATACAATTTAAAGATTTTAGGATTATTTTCTAAATAAAGGCACTAAAAACAGTAATGCTATAAATATTGCTGTACATTTATTATATGAATATATATACATATTTCTATTTATTATATATCTAGAAATAGAATTGCTGAGACATAGGAGGGCTCATTATTTTTCAACATATTTTACTTTTCAGAACAGTTTTAGATTTGTAGAAAAACTGAGCTACTACTATAGAGTGTTCATATACTCCGTGTCCCATTTCCCCCATGATTAACATTTTGTTGTATTTGTTACAATTAATAAATAATGTTAATGTATTGTCATTAACAAACTTTCATGCGCATGGCCCCTGACTTATTATGGTTTGACTTAGATGTTTTTCACTTTATGATGGTGCAAAATTGATACACATCTACTACAAATCATACTTTGAGTGCTTTTTTAACCACTCTGTTTTTCATTTCAGTACAGTATTCAATAAATTACATGAGATATTCAACAATCCATCATGAAATAAGCTTTGTGTGATGTGATTTTGTCTAATGGTAAGCTAATGTAAGGTATTTGGTAGGTTGTAAGTATTAAATAAATTTTAGACTTACAACATTTTCAACAAAAATGGGTTTATCAGAAAATAACCCACTGAAAGTCAAGGAGCAACTTTTTTTTTTTTTTTTTTTTTTTTTTTTTTTTTTTTAGATTTTCTTAACTCTAACCTAATGTAATTTTTCTGTTCCAGGTTCTCAGCCAAAATATCAGATTATATTTAGTAGTCATGTCTACTTACGTCCTTCCTGGCTATGGCAATTTCATAGGCTTTTTTGTTGTTTTTGAGGACTATATTAGTCCATGCTCACATTATTATAAAGAACTACCTGAGACTGAGTCGTTTATAAAGAAAAGAGATTTGGCTCACAGTTCTGCAGCCTATACAACAGGTATGGCTGGGAGGCCTCAGGAAACTTACAATTGTGGTAGAAGGGCAAAGGGGAAGCAAGCAACTTCTCATGGCAGCAGGAGAGAGAGAGTGAAGGGGGACGTGCTATACCCTTTAAAAAAAACCAGATCTCATGAGAACTCACTCACTATCAAGAGAACAGCAAGGGAGGATGTCTGCCTCCATGATTCAATCACCTCCCACCAGGACCCTCCTTCAACATATAGGGATTACAATTTGACCTGAGATTTGGGTGAGGACACAGAGCCAAACCAGATTAAGGACTTTGAGTGTTTTGAGGAGCAGTGGCAAGTATTTTGCACAATACTCCACACTGGAATTTTTCTCATGTTTTTCTCCTGATAAGACTGAGGTTATGAGTTATTTGGAGAAAGCCCTCAGAAGTAAAGTGCCATTGTTATCATATCATATTAAGAATACATAGTATCAACATGATATGACGGTTGTTGGGCTTTATCACCTGGATGATGTAGTGTTTGTCCTTTTTCTCCACTATCAATTTTCTCTTCTTCTCCTATCCCACCCTAATTTTTGTATAGTTTGGAAGGAAGTCACTGTGTTTAGCCCACACTTACAGAGAACAGAATTATGCTCCCCCTCTTTGAAGACAGAGTATTTACATAAATTATTTTGAATTCTTCTATATGGGAGATTTCTTTTCTCTCCTCCATGTATAAATTTACTTATTCATTTATATTGGCATGGACTCATGTCTATTTGTTTTATGCTTTGAGTTATAATGTGCATGTTATTTTTTAATCTGCATACAGTAAGAATTTAATATCCACCAACTCAATGTAGGATTCTCAAACAATACTGTGATGTCCTTCTGGAAGACAGTGCTCTGTGAGTCTCCCCATGAAATTCTTCACATATGTAAGGCAGGGACAATGTATTATTCAGGATTCTTCAAAGATACAGAACAAATAGGATGGATGGATAGATAGATAGATTGATTGATAGATAAGGGATAAAGGTGATTTATTAAAGGAATTGGCTCATGTGATTATGGAGGTTAAGGAGTCCCATGACAGGCTGTCTGTGAGCTGGAGACCCAGGGAATCCAGTGACATAGTTCAGTCCGACTCCAAAAGCCTCACAAGTCAAGGAAGCAACTGGTGTAAGACCAAGGGCACAAGACCTCTGGGGAATTGCTGATGCAAATCCCAGAGTCTGAAGACTAGAGAATCTGGAGTCCTAATGTCAATGGGCAGAGGAAGAAGGGTGATCCAGCTTCAGAGGAAAGAGCATATTTGCCTTTCCTCTGCTTTTTATTCTCTCCAGGGCCCCAGCTGATTGGATAGTGCTCCCCACATTGAGGGTGGGTCTTTCACACTAAGCCCACCAACTCATAGGCCAATTTCCTCCAGAAATGCCCTCACAGACACACCCAGGAATAATACCTTACCAGTTATCAGGTATCTTTCAATCCAGTCAAGTTGGCACTTAAAATTAACCATCAAAGATTTTGCTTTGGACTAAATTTTCAGGGATGTTTGGATACCAAACAGCCTTAGGTGATAGAAGTACTATGTACCTCCAGGGCAGAAGGCTGTGGTGTTTACTGCTGTGTATAAAATACATGGGTCCCCTAAGGCCAGAATTACTCAGATGTGATGCTAACCCACTGTGTGAGTAGTGTCTATGTAGACTCCTGTACATTGTCCTTAGGGGATGTGGGGGCAAGGTCAATTGGTGCTCATGATTGTTTTGCTCTGGTAATAAACTCGTTTGTCTTTTACCCTGCAGTCGAATTAATTCTGCAAGCATTCAAAAAGTCATGCTATACATCTTAGCTAGTAAGCAAGATAAAATCTCAGGTTCTTCATAGTTCTTAACAACTCCCCACAAAAAAACTGACCAAACAAAACAAAAAATTAATGCTCACAAACAAATATGTCTACTACTCTCCCATGTCAAAGTTTTAATGTAATTTCTGTCAAACTGCCAGCTGCCCACCTCCCTGGGCTGATGGCAACTGCTCTCAAAGTCACTTGTAAGAGTCTTACCTTTGCCCTGGCATATGATGCCAAATAGTGAGCCAGTGTCTGTGCCAGGAGCACTGAGTCTCATTGCTCACAAAGCTCAGACTCCTGGAATGATACCAGTGCTGGGCTATGAGGAGCAGCAAAGAAAATGTTTCCCTCTCCAATTCGATATTCCACACAATCTGATATATGAGCCCAAACTACTTCTTTAACCTAGAATCCAAAAACACTTTTTTTCTTTTTTTTTTTTTTTTTTGAAACAGAGTTTTGCTCTTGTCACCCAGGCTGGAGTGTATTGGTGTAATCTCGGCTCACTGCAACCTCTGCCTCCCATATTCAAGAGATTTTCCTGCCTCAGCCTCTGGAATAGCTGGGATAATAGGGGCCTACCACCATGCCTGGCTATTTTTTTTATTTTTAGTACAGATGGAGTTTTATTTTTATTTTAAGTATGTTGGCCAGGCTGGTCTCAAACTCCTGACCTCAGGTGGTCCACTTGCCTCATCTCCCAAAGTGCTGGGATTATAGGCATGAGCCATTGTGCCTGGCCCAAAAACACTTTCACATGTATGTGCTTCTTCTTTCTGCATTAAGGTTTAAAAAGTATTTGGGCATAGCCTAACTAAAGTTACCCATAATGCTTGCAGATACCTCTAAAGATTTTCTCTAATCAAAGCAAGGGTGTGAAATTTGGTTTCTGCAGATGTAGCTTTTGTGCAACACTCAGGGTTATTTTCATCATGAATGATAGAAACCACAACCCAGATTAGCTTATGTTATAAAAAGAATTAATTTTCCTTCTTAACATCTTGAATTAAAAAGGAAAAAAACAAAAGGCCATGCAAGGCTTGATCCGGTTTACATATGTACTTAGCCTGTTGTTCTCAATGGCAATATTTTTTCAGCCTGAAAGAGTACAGTTTTATTTCAAAGCAGACCATGTGTGGCTTCAAGATGGCTACAAATAGCTACCAGGAACAGATGCTCTCTCATTTCTCATTTTCTGAATGAGAGAAAGCATGTCTCCCTCCCAATCAAACAACAAAAACCTTAGGCTTCACTTCGTTGCGTCTGTACATCTTGAACCCATTAATCTCTAAAGATCATTTTAGATCAGCAAGGGAATGTGTATAATTCCATGTAAACCATTGGCAGATACATAATGACACAATAAGACATGCAGCTAATGAATACTGGAGATGCAAAAACATGTATTATTGTGATATAAATCACTGGGAAGTCTCAGTTCTGCTACTAACTAGCTGATGAATTGCATGTTCATCATTCAAACTCAGCTAAATGACCACATTTGTGAGATGGAGATAATAATTCCTGAACCTCTCTTTGTACAGACACACAGACACACACACGCACGGACACACACACACACACACACACACACACACCACTTTCCCACCAGGGCTCTCAGTGCTGTTTCATATATCAAATAATGTAGTGAAGGTAAAAATGTATTGGAAATAATGAAGCATTATATGCATTTTACCTCCCATCTAGCATTAAAATATACTCACCATTTGTCAGATGTGTATTTAAATGAGGCCAATTGCTCATAAGTTATCTAGTAATCATCAGTCAGCTTCAAATATTGCAATATCAGAAGGTTTTTTTTTTTCCTGCTTTCACTGTCCTTCTGAAATCTCCTGCAATTATCAGATATTTTCTACTCAGGCAGTAAAATCTGTTTCTCTAATGCCAAGGAAACAATTATTTAAAGCTCACCACACACACTAAGAGACAACATGCTTATGAATGAGATGGGTAGAAGGCAGTATCAATCAATATTATAATGCCAGGCACACAAAAGAAAATAAATATTAGGTGGTTTGATTACTCTTTTCTTCCAAGTATCAAATGCTCTTTAAAGTTTCTTACTGAAATCACTCTTTATCTTTCCCATTAGATAAGGTATGGGTGTTAGCCAAGAAAGTAATGGCTTTGTATGTGTAGCCCAATAAATAGCGCTTAAAAGTTTATTATCAAACATATTGCACGCTGCAATAAAAGTGATCTATGCTCCTGAAGCCCATTCAGCACACAGAAAAATGCTGAAGGGCCAAGATGGGTGTTTGTCAACCCCCTGGAAAGGCAGCTCCACGCAGACGGAAACATCAGCCTGCCAGAATACATTCTTCTTTCACTCTCAAATACAAAATCAGTTCCAACTGAAAATGTTTTAGAGAACATGCTATGCAAATGGAATGGATTTAGCATTTACCAAATGAATCAAATCTGGGCTCTGTGTAGGAAGGAGCCTGGATCTTGAACCACATACTCAACCTGAAGTCTAATTCCTTTAACTTCCTAAAAGTTCTTATCTTTGCAATCATATGGCATCCTTCTTTCTACATCAGAAGATGCACTTTGGTGGCTGATGAGGGCATTCTTGCTTATAGATGTGCATTGTTTGGCTTGCACAGTGTTTCAAAAAGACTTGCAGCTTCTCCCATAGACAGAGAAGGAAGCCAGGCAGGCTGGCTCCTTGTGCTTCATATCGTCTCACGATGGGAGGTCCAGTATCCATGGCGGCTTATCTACATGTCTGCCCTGCTGCTTTTGGTTTTGTTTGCTTGTTTGTTTGTTTGTTTTAAAGGAGAAATAATACTGTGAGCCTATGTTTCAGAGAGGACAGGAAGAAGAGAAAGAAAAGGGAGGACTTGTTTTTGTGGTGGAAGTGAAGAATGTTTCACTTTCTTTAAAAATAAGCAAAATTTCTAAAAACTGAGAACCTTGAGGAAAGTATACTCCCCAGCTTGCTCTTCTCATTTATATTACCATTTCACCCCATGAGGAATCTGAGTTTGCAATCCCTGTATTCGATAAACCAGAAACCAAGTGATGACTGTTATCCTGCCATACTTAGCATGCAACCTGTCTTTTCTCCCATTTATTCACATTGTTCTCAGGCCTTGGCATGACTTCCTCGCCCCCTCATCCTCTTAAATTGAAAGCCCCTACACTGACAAATAATGTCCTATTTCCTCTTTGAAGGCTTTATCATGACTATAATTGTAAAGCAATAGTTAAAGGTGACATCTCTCACAGCTATGCTTTAAATATCCCCTCAAAAACTCACGTTGAAATTTAATCCCCAATGTGGCAGTGTTCAGAGGTGGAGCCTTTAAGAGACAATTAGATGGTGAGGTTTCTGTTCTCAAGAATGGGCTAATCCATTCATGAATTAACAAGCTAATGAATTAATAGGTTAGCACGAGAGGGAAAACAGTGGCTTTATAGGAAGAGGAGCAGTGACTTGAACTGGCACATTAGTATGCTCAGTTCCCTCACCATGTACTGCCTTGCACTACCTTGGGACGCTGCAGAGTTTCCACCAGCAAGAGGGCTGTCACAAGATGCACCTGTCAACTTTGGACTTCCCAGCCCCCCAAACAGTAAGACATAATTGTATTTTCTTTATAAATTCCCCAGATGTAGGTGTTTTTTTTTTTTTTTTTAATTTTTTTTAGGTAGAGTCTCCCTCTGTTGCCCAGGCTGGAGTGCAATGGCACAATCCCACTGCACTCCAGCCCAGGCAAGGCTCACTACAATCTCTGCCTCCCAGGTTCAAGCTATTCTCCTGTTTCAGCCTCCTGAGTAGCTGGGATTACAGGCACAGGACATCATGTCCGGCTAATTTTTGTATTTTTAGTAGAGATGGGGTTTCACCATGCTGGTTAGGCTGGTCTCAAATTCCTGACTTCAGGTGATCTGCCTGCCTCGGCCCCAAAAGTGCTAGGATTACAGGCATAAGCCACCATGCTTGGCCCCTAGGTGTTCTTTTACAAGCAACAGAAAATGAACTAAAACACTCACATGTATAACTTCCGTGTTATTAGATTCTTGTCTTATCACACCATCAAAATTGTAAATAGACAACAAATTCCCCAGTTGGTCTGTGTTTCCTACCTGCTTTGTACATACCTAATATTTTTTTATTGACCTCCTGATTGATTCTGATCCAAGCACTAAAGAACGAAGATGTTGTCAGACTTCAAAAACTGCACTGGCAAGTTTAGAGCAGAGAAGTCACTCGGCATAAATTCTCTCCTCCTTTCTTTTGTTCTTTTCCCTCCATCTTTGAACACAGGCTGAAATACCATCCAGACACTAAAGTGCCCCACCCACATCTTGAACCAGTCTGGTAAGCCACCTGACCCAGACCCATATGCCTGGTATGAATTTTCTCTTTAATAGACAATACAATGAGTAGTTAAACGTGTGTAAACATATAAATCAACTAGAGAAAAGCAATCCTTAGGGATATAGACTGCTCAGTGTGTTTTGAAAACATTCAGCAGGAAGATAATGCCAAAGGGATTTCAATAGAAAACTACACTTTATTTCTACGGCTTCTTGAGTAGCTGGGTTTTAAATATTTGGGTTTGGAGGCTTTAGTCTTAACTCTGTGGCCTGCTATGTTTAGTGTCTGTCTTTTTATAATATGTCAAAATGAAGTTGTCAAGTTTATCTTAAAGTAAGCACATCCGGTAATTTTCATCTTTTGCTGAAGGTTTTGTTCAGGAAAAGAGCCTGCAAATCTCATAAGATAAAGAATTTTTCAGAACTCATAAATCTTATTTAATTCTTTGATCTAAAGAACAATGCCATCTTTCTTACTGTATTTGAGTATTTCACAGGATTCCATTCCTGGTTCCAAACAGGAATCACTGACATGTGCAGAAAAAAAAAACCAACACTACTGAGGACCTCCCAAAAAGTTTGTAGTTTGGTTCTGTGTGGTTTATTTTTATTCATGTTTTACTCAAGCTGGTTTGCCTATTTCACAAGCATATGCACCATATGCGAGCAAAGACTGCTAAAAGCTTTTTTAAACAGAAATCCTAAGAAGGAAGAAATGAAACTAAACAGAAAGAAAATGAAATTAGCAGTTCTTTGCAATGTATGCTTAGAAAGGAAGGCTGACAAACGAGGATTCGTGCTCCTGAATTCTTAGTAGATGCAGCAAGACATTTATAAGGGGTGGAGGATTGAAGAGATACATTTAAAATTATGTTTCATCTAAAAACACATCTCCATAAATGAGACCCATGAATAAACGCAAATACCCAATGCCTTGTTTTTCTGATAGTTGTATTTGAAATGGAATCATCTAATAGAATACAAAACACACAACTGAAATCATCTGACATTTTTCTTTGTTCCTTAACGTATTGAATATGTTCAGCTTATGAATACAGAATTAAAGATCTAGAAGAAGCCAGATTTATCTAACAGCTCAATAAGTCAGGACTTCTTTGTTTTTGTCTTATGTTCAGAGAGGCAAGTCACACAATTCACTAACTTTCATTCCAGCTTGTTAAAAGAAAGAGGATAAATCAATATTTAAGGAATCTGCAAAGATTAATAACACTGAGTACTGAGTAGGCCCTCATTAAATGAGTTTTGAAATGTATTTTAGATGTGTAAGGTAGTATTTTATAAATGCTTACCATTTGAGAAAAAATATTTTCACAGTCATCATTGTGTGGTACAATCAATAGATTTTGTTTTCAAGTTGTAAATTGAATAAAATATTTCCAATGTCACAAAGAAAACTGAGGGAGAGGGCAACATGTGAATTTTCCAAAGTCATTCAAGTAAGGATAGTACTACTTCCAAAAAATAAATGTTGCTACTTTCAATCTACATCTCGTCCTATCCACCAATTTCCCTAAAGAGTTCTAAACATGAAGTAGAGGACAACAAATAGCCTTGTTTTCATTCCTAAACTCATACACAGCTTGTGTTGATCTATGAGTTTATAGATCTCTATAAAGAACTACCTGAGACTGGGTAATTTGTACAGAAAAGAGGTTTGATTGGCTCACTGTCCCATTGGCTGCACAGGAAGCATGGTTAGGGAGACCTCAGGAAACTTACAATTATGGCGGAAGGTGTAGGGGAAGCTGGCATGTCCTATATGGCTGGAGCAGGCAGAGGAGAGAGCAAAGGGAGAGGTGGTACACACTTTCAAACAACCAGATCTCATGAGAACTTTATCATGAAACAGCACTTGGGAGATAGTGCTAAACCATTAGAAACCCCATCCACTGATCTGGTCACCTCCCATCAGGCCCCATCCTCAACACTCGAGAAATGTTGGATTCCACATGAGATTTCAACATGATGAATTTGGATGGGGACAACTTGAGATTTGGATGGGGATAAAGAGCCAAACCATATCACACCTGGACCACAGAGTACATAGCTATATAGCTGTGTATCTATAGGATAGCAGATACCAAGCTGCATCTTTGAGAGGCTGGGATGTCAGTGGATGTCACTATGAATGCAAACTTTAAAGACAGACTTCCAGAGTTCAAAACTCATCTTCACCACTGTATTAGTCTTCTGCTGCTATGTAATAAAATACCACTAACTAAGTGGTGGAAAATGCCGTATGTTTATTGTCTCCCAGTTTCTGTGGTTCAGGAGTCCAGGCACAGCATACCTGAGTTCTCTGCTCATGGTTTCACAAGGCTACAATCAAGCATAAGACAGATGCATTGTCACCTAAAGTTCAGTGTCCTCTACCAAGGTCACTTAGGTTGTTGGCAGGTTCAGTCTTTGTGGCTATGAAGTTCATAGCTTGCTTCTTCAAGTTCAGCAGGCAAACTGCTTGCTAAAGGAAAGTTTCCAGTCCCTTGTTTAAAAGCCTTCACTTCATTAGACTGGGTCCACCCAAGAAAATCTGCCTTTTAAATTAACTCAAAATATATTTGTCAAAGACCTGAATTAAATTGGCAAAACCCCTTCAATATTGCCATATGCCATTGGTTAGAAGCAAACCACAGGTTCCACTCACACTCTAGGAGAGAAAATTGTGCAATGCTCTGACTCGTTAGGGGTAACTTTAGAATGTGTCTGCATCATTCGCCTCTAATACATTCAATTTTGTGCAAGTTATTGAACTTCTCCAAAGCTCCCCTTTTCAAATCTGTAAAAGAGAACAGATGAACCTGCCTCCTAGGATTGCCTTGAGGATTAAATAAAAGCTTATATGTAGAGTACTTGGAACAATTACGACACATTCTTCGAACGTGGTAGCTATTATTTTCAATGAGTATATTGTGCAAAAGATAAATCAACCATTGTAAAGCAAGTTTGAGCTACCTTGAATTATTTTTAAAATAAGAAACTATGTATAGTGAATTAATAGAGTATGTGTGAGTATGCATTTATGTATATATATACATATTTTAATGTATGTGTAAGTGTGAATAATTTATACATCCCTTGTATATATATGAGGTAGTCTCACCAAACTTTTAAAACTTTTATTCTCAGGTTCTTCTTTAAGAATAATTATAGGGAAAAGTGTATCTTTAATTAATAAATACCTCTTTAATTTCTAATTGTGCAGTCTTGCAAATAAGTGTTAGAAATTCATTCATAAGAACCTGATAAATAGAAGTGTTTCCAAATCATGTTTTACAAAATTCTTATTAATAATAAACTTTTATTTTATTAGATGTATTAGGTCTTGAAAGGATAACTCAGTCTAATAAATCCACAATATTTGGGTTTAAATAATATTTCAAAGTTTATTTCAAAATTTCTAAAGTGTTGTGGGACATGGAACCTATTTTTTCCCTTGTAAGTTCTTCTAGGTCTCCTGTTTCTCAAAAGACCCTCTAGGTTAATTCTGGGCTGGACGTTCACACAAGGAGCAAAAATCTCAAACACATGCCTTTGATCGTAGCTGTTTTCCCTCTTTTGCTCCTATCCATCTCTGCATGATGATTCATGTTTCTTTTTGTGTTTGAGCTCTTGTGTTGCAGATGTAATCCATAAGATATTTCACTTCATTTTCACAATGCCACTGGAGATAAATAATCCAGACTTCATTTTATGGAGTCTCATGAAGGCTAATTCACTTAAGCTTGTCCCACCCTTACTAGAAGCCAGTTGTCAAATTCAAGTCTTCCCATCTCTATGTGATTTCCATCCCATTGCTGATGGCTTTCTAGGCTGTTTAGTGTGGTCTAATGCTAAGATATAGCAACAAAGAGCATGCACAGCTAATTAAAACATGCCCCTTTACTACGGAAGAGGGCATGAAAAAAATATTCTGCATTTGCTGAGGAGTGATTTACTTCCAATTATGTGGTCAATTTTAGAGTAGGTGTGATGTGGTGCTGAGAAGAATGTATATTCTGTGGATTTGGGGTGGAGAGTTCTGTAAATGTCTATTAGGTTTGCTTGATCCAGGTCTGAGTTCAAGTCCTGGATATCCTTGCTAATTTTCTGTCTCGTTGATCTGTCTAATAT
>PVKV010037179.1:0-15048 GCA_004027835.1 Alouatta palliata
ATGGTGAAACCCCGTCTCTACTAACAATACAAAAATTAGCTGGGCATGGTGGCACGTGCCTGTAGTCCCAGCTACTCGGGAGGCTGAGGCAGGAGAATTGCTTGAACCCAGGAGGCGGAGGTTGCGGTGAGCCGAGATCGCGCCATTGCACTCCAGCCTGGGTAACAAGAGCGAAACTCCGTCTCAAAAAAAAAAAAAAGAAATTGGCCAGCCCTGGGAGGGCCAGTGAGTGAGGCTCCAGGTGTCAAAATATCAGACGAACAAGATATGCTTAATACCAGTGTATCACAGTTTTGTTTTGTTTTTCTCTTGTCATTGAAGTTGGACAGCTTTTCATAATCTAAGGACCATTTTCATTGTATATATCTTCTTTTCTTGTTTGTGTCTTTTGCCTCTATTTCTATAGGATTTTTCTTCCTTCAAATTTTGGGATTTCTTCACGTATACTGTACGATGCTAATGTTTTTGGGGATAGAGATAACAGATTACAAATATGTCCCCCCAGTTTGTCATTTGTACTTTGACTTTGCTTATGGTGTTTTTTGTTAAGTTTTAAAAAATTTTATATAGCGAATTTATCAATCATTTCTTTGATTGGATCTGTATTTTGATTTGCTGTTAGAAAGACTTTCTTTCCTCCAGATTACAGAGGATTCAGCGATGTTGTTTTTCCTAGTACTTGTATAATTTTCTCTTTATGCATTTCCGTCTCTAATCCACCTGGAGTTTATTTTTAGAGTATACCATGAGATGTGATTCTAATTTTATCCATTTTACACATGGTTATTCAGTTGTCCCAGCATAATTTATTTAAAAATCCACCTTTGCACTGTTGATTTGAGAAGTCACCTTTACTGTGTGCTAAATTTCCATATGTACTTGGGCTGTTCCTGGACTTTCTATTCTGTCTACTGGTCTCGTTGGCTAATTCAGATGCTAATATAACACTGTTTTTTAATTACAGAGGAGTTTTAGTATATTTTTATATCTAGAAGTGTTAGATCTCTTTTTATTTTTCTAACTATTGCATGCTTACTTTTCCATGTGACTCTTTTTGTTTGTGTTTTCGAGATAGAGTCTCACTCTGTCGCCCAAGCTGGAGTGCAGCGGCGCGATCTCAGCTCACTGCAACCTCCACCTCCAGGGTTCAAGCAATTCTCCCACCTCAGCCTTCCGAGTAGCTGGGATTACAGGTGTGAGCCACTGTACCCGGCTAATTTTTGTATTTTTATTAGAGACAGGATTTGCCATGTTGGCCAGGCTGGTCTTGAACTCCTGACCTCAGATGATTCACTCGCCTTGGCCTCCCAAAGTGCTGGAATTACAGGCTGAGCCACTGGGCCCGGTCTCCAAGTGACTTTCAGTATCAGCTTATCTAACTTCATAAAAGTTATGTTAGCGTCAGTGCAGCATATGAAGGAAGAAAAATCCTATAGAAACAGAGGCAAAAGACACAAACAACAAAAGAAGATACATTGAAAATTGAATCCCAGCACTTTGGGAGGCCAAGGCGGGCGGATCACCTGAGGTCAAGAGTTCAAGACCAACCTGACCAACATGGAGAAACCCCGTCTCTACTAAAAATACAAAAATAGCCGGGCGTGGTGGCGCATGCCTGTAAAC
Organism: Alouatta palliata; assembly: GCA_004027835.1. Taxonomy (NCBI): domain Eukaryota; kingdom Metazoa; phylum Chordata; class Mammalia; order Primates; family Atelidae; genus Alouatta; species Alouatta palliata. Next base: position 1,624 of record PVKV010037179.1, read on the forward strand.
CCAGCTACTTGGGGGGCTGAGGCAGGAGAACTGCTTGAACCTGGGAGGCGAAGGTTGTCATGAGCCGAGATTGCATCATTGCACTCCAGCCTGGGCAACAAGAGCAAAACATCATCTTTAAAAAAAAAAAAAGACTGTAAAGGAGCTATTAGGCTGATGCAGAAGTAACTGTTTTTTTGCCATTATAAAAGCAATGGCAGGGCGCGGTGGATCACGCCTGTAATCCCAGCACTTTGGGAGGCCGAGGAGGGTGGATCACTTGAGGTCAGGAGTTCAAAACCAGCCTGGCCAACGTGGTGAAACCCCATCTTTACTAAAAATACAAAAAATTAACGGGGTGTGGTGGTACACGACTATAATTCCAGCTACTTGGGAGGCTGAGGCAGAATTGCTTAAACTCAGGAGTTGGAGATTGCAGTGAGCCGAGATTGTGCCACTGCACTTCAGCCTGGGCAATAGAGCGAGACTCTGTCAAAATAAACAAAATGGCAAAACCAACAATTACTTTTGCACCAACCTAATAAATAGTACTTGGCCCCTAGCCGACCCTTGTATCCACTGAGTCAACGAAGAAAATCCATAAATTAGGCATGGGGGCTCATGCCTGTAATCCTGACAATATGGGGGGCCTAGGGGATAGGATCACTTGGCCTAGGAATCTAATACTAGACTGGGCAATATAGTGAGACACTGCCTCTACAAAAAATTAAAAAAATAGCTGGATGTGGTGGCGTGTGCCTATAGTCCCAGCTACTCAGGAGTGTGAGGCAGGAGGATCAGTTGAGCCTGGGAGGTTGAGGCTGCAGTGTGCCATGATTATGCCACTGTACTCCAGCCTGGGGCCAGGGGGAGAGAGAGAGACAGAGAGACAGAGAAAATAAAATCTATACCAGCTTCTAGGATTGGAGACTCAACAAATAATCCAGTTTGGTTCTATAAAAAAGATGGCAGCTCTGGGAAGATGGCACTGTCGCGGGGGCAGAAGTCCTATTCTTACTTCTGAGTGTGGAGCTGTAGGCGATTTGTTTATCTTCTCTCTGAGCCTCAGTTTCCTCATCTATACAACTGGGAGATAATAGTACCATCTATTCTACTTGTGAGGATGATTCAAGGGTAGAATATACAAAAATACATTTTGTAATTTTTTTTTAAGATGGAGTTTCGCTCTTGTCGCCCAGGCTGGGGTGCAACAGCACAATCTTGGATCACTGCAACCTCCGCCTCCTGGGATCAAGCAATTCTCCCGCCTCAGCCTCCTGAGTAGTTGGGATTACAGGCATGCGCCACCATGCCTGGCTAATTTTGTATTTTTAGTAGAGACGGGTTTTCACCTTGTTGGCCAGGCTGGCCTTGAACTCCTGACCTCTGGTGATCTGCCCACCTCGGCCTCCCAAAGTGCTGAGATTAGAGGCGTGAGCCATTCTGTAAATTTTAAAGTGCTGTATCAGTTGTCTATTGCCATTTCTTGAGGGAATCCTGGAGGCCTTAGAGAAGCCAATTCAGATAAAGGCCTTGGGCAACCACTAGGGGTCAGGAGAGGACGAGATGTTTCTTCAGGGACAGGTCTCTTAACAAAAGACCTTCACCGGATAGCCCCACAGTCCCGCCACCGTTTTGTTTTGTTTTCCTCTTGGGAGGGGGCGCTATTGTAGCCATACCATTGGTTTCTTTGATCTTGGAATCAGCAAGAAGGGTTGACTGAGTAGGATGATGACTTTGTCTTAAACACACATGCGGGCTGTTGACTACCTTATGGGCTTGGGCCACAGGAGCAGGTGGAAGGAAGGGAGAGCCCCAGGGCAGCTGCTGGGCTTTGACTTCATGAGATGACAAGCTGAACAAGGATGGATGGGAAACAGAGCAGGTCAAAAAGCCTAACTTTGCCAGGCGCAGTGGTTCATGCCTGTAATCCCAGAGTTTTGGGAGGCCAAAGCCAGGAGTTCAAGACCATCTCAGGCAACATAGTGAGACTCTGTCTACAATTTTTTTTGTAGAGTTTCACTATGCTGCCGGAGATGGCTGAGTGCGGTGGCTGGGTGCGGTGGTTGGGTGCGGTGGCTCACGTCTGTAATCCCAGCACTTTGGGAGGCCAAGGCGGGTGGATTACCTGAGTTCAGGAGTTTGAGACCAGCCTGACCAATATGGTGAAACCCCATCTCTACTAAAAATACGAAAATTAGCTGGGCGTGATGGCGGATGCCTGTAATCCCAGCTACTCTAGAGTCTGAGGCCGGAGAATCAATTGAACTCGGGAGATGGAGGTTGCAGTGAGCTGAGATAGTGCCATTGCACTCCAGTCTGGGTGACAAGAGCAAAACTCTGTCTCAGGAAAAAAAAAAAATATATATATATATATATATATATATATATATATATATATATATAATTTTTCTGACCAGGCACGGTGGCTCATGTCTATAATCCTCACACTCTGGGAGGCTAAGGCAGAAGGATTCTTGGGCCTGTGAGTTCTACATCAACCTAGGCAACATGGTGAGACACTGTCTAAAACAATTAAAAAGTAAACTAGCCAAGCATGTTGGCACAGGCCTGTAGTCCTAGCTAGCTGGGAGGCTGAGGTGAGAGGAAAACTCTTGAGCCCAGGAGATCAAGCCTGCAATGGGCCATCATGACATCACTGCACTCCAGCCTGGGCGACAGAGTGAGATCCTGTCTCAGTACCAGCAACTGCAACACAACTTCCCAGGGCCTTTGTATTACCTTCAACGTCAATAAAAAACAAAGAATATGGTTAAAAAAAAAAAAAAAAAAAACCAACAAGCACACAGATAGCAGGGCGGGACATTATGGCTGGGTGGGCAGGTGATAGGACTCTCGCCCCAGAGGTCTCAGCTGGCCTGTCTGCTCAAATCTTCTGGCATGAGAAAGATACTCACAACCCAGGAGAAACTAAACAGCAGCAGCACCATACGGAGACAGTCACAGATGGCATGGAGAATTCTTACACATGGAAGCCTTGTGATACAGGCGGCACTGCAACAGACAGGCCATCCTGCCAGCCAACAAGTTATGCTGTTTCTTTTTTAAGAGACGAAGTGTTACTCTGTCACCCAGGCTAGAGAGCAGCGGTGCAGTCATAGCTCGTTGCATCCTCTAACTCCTGGGCTCAAATAATCCTCCCACCTCAGCCTCTTGAGTAGCTGGGGCTACAGGTGTGCACCACCAGGGCTGGCTATTTTTTTTTTTTTTTTTTTTGAGATGGACTCTCGCTCTGTCGCCAGGCTGGAGTGCAGTGGCTCAATCTAGGCTCACTGCAACCTCCGCCTCCCAGGATCAAGCAATTCTCCTGTCTCAGCCCCCTGAGTAGCTGGAACTACAGGCACCTGCCTCAATGCCTGGCTACTTTTGTATTTTTAGTGGCGATGGGGTTTCAAACCATGTTGGTCAGGCTGGTCTCGAACTCCTGACCTAGGGTGATCTGCCCGCTTCGGCCTTGGGAGGCTAAGGTGGGAGGATCACTTGGGCCCAGGAGGCTAAGCTGCAGTGAGTTGAGATCTTGCCATTGCGCTCCAGCCTGGGCAACAGAGCCAGACCCCCCCTCCAAAAAAAAAATCTGTATGTATTTTTTTTGAGACCGTTTCACTCTATTGCCCTAGCTGGAATGCAACGGCGAAGTCTCAGCTCTGCAACCTCTGCCTCCTGGGTTCAAGCGATTCTTGTGCCTCAGCCACCCAAGTAGGTGGGATTACAGGCATACACCACCATGCCTGGCTAATTTTTGTATTTTTTGTAGAGACGGGGTTTCACCATGCTGGCCAGGCTGGTCTTGAACTCCTGACCTCAAGTGATCTGCCCACCTCAGCCTCCCAAGGTTCTGGGATTACAGGCGTGAGCCACCACACCCCTGTCTATCCATTTTAAAGTGTGCAATTCAGTGGCTTTTAGTATATCCACAAGGCTGCGCAACCTTCACCACTCTCTCATTTCAGAAACTCCAAAGTGTGACGCTCCACCATTAGCTGTCACTCCTTATTTCCCCTTCCCCAGCCCTCAGCAATCACTAATCTTTCTGTCTTTATGGATTTATCTACTCTGGAGATTTCATACAAATGAACTCATAGAATATGTAGCCTTTTGTGTCTGTCTCCCTTCCCTTCACTTGGCAAAACGTTTTCACGGCTCATCTGTAATGTAGCATGTGTTGGCATTTCATTCTCTTTTATTGCTGAATAATATTCCAGTGCTTGAATATGCCACATTTTATCCATTCATTAGTTGATGGACATCTGGGTTGTTTCCACCTTTTGGCTATTATGGATCATGCTGCTATGAACATTCTTATTCAAGTTTTTGCGTGTATGTTTGTTTTTTTGAGACAGGGTCCCGCTGTCACTCTGGCTGGAGTGCAGTGGCACAATGTCAGTTCACTGCAACCTCTGCCTCCTGGGTTCAAGTGATTCTTGTGTCTCAGCCTCCCAAGTAGCTGGGATTACAGGCATGCACCACCATGCCCGGCTAATTTTGTATTTTTAGTAGAGGTGGGGTTTCACCATGTTGGCCAGTCTGGTCTCGAACTCCTGATCTCGTGATCCGCTCGCGTTGGCCTCCCAAAGTGCTGGGATTACAGGCGTGAGCTACTGCGCCCTGCTTACCCATTTTTTAAGTCCATGTTGTTTCCCACCTGTATGTTGTGAGCATAATCAATGCTCAGTGAAGGTCTGCTTCCTTCTTATGAAATGCCCCTCCCCATACCGGCCCCCACTCCCGCCAGGAGTAGCCTTTACTGTCCAGGAGCTGAACTCCAGGCCCTTCTCAACACGTTCTTTTCAGCCCGCTCCTTTCCTTCCCTGCTACTCCCATGCAATGCCACCGGTCAGGGCAGGTCCGCACCACCGAATTGCTATTCTCTCCAAGTCCACCAGGGGCCGCCCCACTCCAGCCTGAGCTTGCTCCAAGAACCGGCATTTTTAATTCCGTCCCTCCCGGGCTTCCCATCTCCCCCAACACTACCTTTGGGTGTAAAGCCCCAGAGCGGTATTCCTGGTTATCCAAGGAGTCCATCTTCGCAGCTGCCACAACATAAACTGTCTTGTGGGACATCAGCCCAGTGCACCCTGGCTGCCTCGTTCAGCAACTGTGCTGTAGTTTTCTGGTCTGCAAAATGGGAATAATAATTTCCACCTCACTTAGAAAGAATATGTAGGCCGGGCGCTGTGGCTCATGCCTGTAATCGCAGCAATTTGGGAGGCCAAGGTGGGCAGATTACTTGAGGTCAACAGTTCGAGACCAGCCTGGGCAACGTGGTGAAATCTTGTCTCTAATGAAGATAAAAAAATTAGCCAGGCATCATGACACATACCTGTGATCCCAGTTACGCTGGAGGCTGAGGTTGCAGTGAGCTGAGATCGCGCCACTGCACTCCAGCCTGGGTGACCAAGTGACAGGAGACCCTGTCTTTAAAAAACAAAAACCAAACCAAAACAAAACAGAAAGAAATAATATAGAGTTCGGGAGCCTGAGGCATGAGAATCACTTGAACTTGGGAGGTGGAGGTTGCAGGGAGCTGAGATTGCGTCACTGCATTCCAGCCTGGGCAACGGAGCGAGATTCTGTCTCAAAAAAATAAATTAATAAATAACAAATAATATGTAGTGTTCAGCAATGTGCCTGGTATACAGTAGGTGCCTAATAAAAGCAAGTCACTTTACAAGGCTTCAAAGTCCGTCTCTCAACAACTCTCCCTAAGGCTCTCCAGGCCTGCCTGTTTTCTTAAGCAATGGGGTTGCAGGGTTCCTTGTGGGTGAGAGCTCCTTGCAGGGGCACAAGCTTCATGGGTGACAAAGTCAGATGTGTGAAAGTTTTTATTTTCTATAACTGACTTGGATTTCCACCTCCATTTTCCATGTTGCACAATGCAGAAACATTTTTATTACAGAGTTCAGGGTTTCTTCAGTCAATTCTTCTTTTCCGAGATGGAGTCTTGCTCTGTCGCTCAGACTGGAGTGCGGTGGCACGATCTCGGCTCACTGCAGCCTCTGCCTCCTGGGTTCAGGCGACTCTCCTGCTTCAGCCTCCTGAGTAGCTGGGATTACAGGTGCCCGCCACCACACCTGGATAATTTTTGTATTTTCAGTAGAGACGGGCTTTCACCATGTTGGCCGGCCTGGTCTCCAACTCTTGATCTCATAATCTGCCTGCCTCGGCCTCCCAAAGTGCTGGGATTACAGGTGTGAGCCACTGCGCCTGGCTTCTTCAGTCAATTCTCAGTTTTTGCCTCCTCCTTTGCCCTGGGGTCCCAGCTAATGGTGTCAGCAGGGAGAGGGCTCTGATCTTAGTCATTCTTGTCTTCTCTGCAGGTATCTATAAAGATGGTCTCTGGCCCTATTGGACATCATTTGCTGATGTCCATTCACACTGGACTGATTCATTGCTGCCCATGTCCACCCCAGCAGCATTCACCATGAGGGCCCGCGGCTCACCCGGACTCCCTGTTGTACTATCTTGATCCTGAGCTTTATATAGTCCCAGAACCCTCTCTCAGCCACTTCAATGGGAAACTGCAGAGAGGGTGCTGTCTCAGGTCCTGTCTGCCCAGATAAGCCCCGCCAGCGCGTCTCCTTACGTGCAGAGACATGAGGGTGATCTGGGAGATGGGTACCTCGGTGCCTTCACCAGGAAGCAGGCCCCTCTGCTCCCTGAGCTCTGAGGTGCCCCTACTACAGCCCAGACAACAGGGCTGGCGTGGGGAGGAGAGAGCCATCGCGTGGTCAGCGTTTGTACTGAGGCTGGGACCTCAACTCTGAAGCTCAGTATCCATGACCTAGCTCCATTGGCGTCTCTCTTCATTTCTTCTGAGACATTCCTGCCCCAAGGACATCCTTGCTGCCATCTGCATTGGGGCAGGGTGGTGTGGCATGCTGGGGAAAGAAGCCTGGGTAACACTTCCAAATAGCAGCTTGCCCGCCCCATAGCACCCTAGGGAAGCTTGTGTTCCCAGCAGTGGGTAGAGCGGAGCCAAGGGTGGTGGAAGCCGTTTTCTGAGGGTTGGTACTCAGCCCCTTCTGGGAGGGGAGACGATCCTGGTTGTGAACAATAGAAAACAACCCTGGTTGACTACAGCCCAAAAAGAATTTTCTGGAAGGATGATGGGTACTTCATAGAATCACAGGGTAAACAGGAGAACCAGCCTCACGTATTGGGCAGGAACCCAGAAGGCTGGGAGGCAGAGCCACAGGGAGGGACTCATGAGGATAACTGTGCCAACCTCACGACCACCAATGCCCTTTGATGGTGGCAGCTCGGACCCCAGCATTAGGGGAGCGACACCTCAGTAGACACAGCTTCTCAATGACCCTCATTCAGTGTCCAAGTCCTGGGCAGGATGAAGCAAGGCTGAGGGCCCAAGCACTCCCTGCAGGAATCCGATCTTTGGCCCCCTCAGGCTTCCACAGGGGGAACGCAGCCTCCATCCGGTCTTGAGATTCGTATCCTCCCCTCTCAATGGGTATTTGGATGACAAGCAACTAAAATCAGCGCATGCACACATCTCTCTAATTTCCCTGAATTTGCATTTGCCAAGAGGCAGTTTCAAACCTGCCTCATTTGAGCAGTCTGATCCTCAGAGTGCTGTTTGTTTATGGCACTCGGAGAGCTTGCCAAACGCAGTGAAGTCATCTGAGCAGCCTAAGCGCTTCCAGATAAACACACGGGCCTTCCTTCCACGGCCCCCGTCCTAGCTAACATGTACTGAACAGTGGGCCAGGCGCTGAGCTCGGCGCTCTACCTGGAGGGTTGCCTTGGCCTTACCCCCATTTTTCCAAGGAGGAGACTGGGGCCCAGGGGTTTGGTAGCTTTCCCCAGTTCACACAGGTCGAGATGGGAAGCATAGGCACTTGAACGCACACAGCCTGTCGGGCCTGGCTCCCTGGTGATCTAATGGAGATACGTTAAACCAGTAACCACAGGATTATGTACATGATTGCAAGGAGCGCTGGAAACGGAAAGAACAGGGTGGGAGGAGGAAGCATAACAGAGAAGACAATCCAGCGGGGTGGGGGTGGGGGCCCCGGAAGGCCTCTGGCAGAACCCTGAAGCTCTGACCCAAACGATGGATTTAGCCAGGCTAAGAGCGAGGAGAAAGAGGCAGTGGAAAGTACCAGACCTCTGAGGCAGGAGAGAGGGGAATGTGTTCGAGGGATGGAAACAAGGGCCAGTGCTGCAGGAGCAGAGGGCTGGGGATCCTTGGGTGGGGCGCAAGGCAGGGCCAGTCTGGGCCTTGCTGCTCCTTAGCTCCGATCACCTCTGACCTCCACCGGTCCTCTGAGCTCCGACCTCACAGCACAGTCAGAGCCGACCTCCTCTCCCCACCGCCGCTGCGGCCACCCGGGTCTCATTATTGCAGTGTCTCCTCCCATTCCCACGGGGCTCCCTGCTTCTGCACCGCCCCCACATCTCTTCTTTCTCAGCAATGAAGTGATCCTTTCCGCATGGAAGTCAGAGCTTGCCAAGCCTCTGCTTCTCATTTTGCTTAGGGGAAATGCCGAAGTCTTGCACTGTCTACAAAGCCCTCCACAATCTGGGTCCCGGGAGCTCCTGCAGCGGGGTCCCCGGTCCCACTTGGCCGCAGCCCCACTGGCCCTGTGGCCCTGTGCTCCTGCTCAAGGACACCAGGCAAGCCCCTATCTGGAAGGAGGGCCTTTGCACTGCCCGTTCCCTTGGCCCGGAATGTTCTTTCCTCACATAGCCATGGGCCTCTCACCCTCCAGCGGGCCTGCCCCCGCACGTTCTCACAGTGGAGCTCAGGGCAAGAGCAGATGAAGATGCGAAGCCCTCTGCTGCCTCTGGTCTACTGCCGGCCACAGCAAGCACATGGCTGAGCCCAGAGTCTGAGTGCGAGATGACACGGTGAAGACAGAGAGAATAAGCACTGGGGCCCTCGCACGCTTGATGACAGCCCCTTTATCTGAGCTCCAAGTCCCATGCCCCCTCCTGCACGGGGACCTGCCACCGTCAGTAACTCTCTCCACCAGTCACCATCCCGTTTTCCTGCAGCAAACGTGTGTGGCGCACTCCCGATGTGCAGACCCTGTTCGAGATACTGTGAGGCAGCTGCGTGCAAAGCAGATGGTCTCTGACCTCTTAGAGGTTTTTTTTTTGAGACAGAGTCTCTCTGTCACCCAGGCTGGAGTGCCGTAGTGCGATCTCGGCTCACTGCAACCTCAGCCTCCCAGGTTCAAGTGATTCTCCTGTCTCAGCCTCTTGAGTAGCTGGGACTAGGCGCACGCCATCACGCCTGGCTAAATTTTTTTTGTATTTTAGTAGAGACGGGGTTTCACCACGTTGCCCAGGCTGGTCTGGAACTCCTGAGCTCAGGCAATTCACCCGCCTTGGCCTCCCAAAGTGCTAGGATTGTAGGCATGAGTCACTGCATCCAGCCTAAAGCTTTTATTTTATTTTCAAGATAGAGTCTTGTTCTGTCACCCACGCTGGAGTGCAGTGTCGCAATATCAGCTCACTGCCACCTCTGCCTCCTGGGTTCAAGAGATCCTCCTGCCTCAGCCTCCCAAGTAGATGGGATTAGAGGCATCTGCCACCAAAAAGTCTGGCTACTTTTTGTAATTTTAATAGAAAGAAGATTTGCCAGTGCATTGGAGGAGAGGGAGGCAGGAGTCAAGTGTGACTGACAGTATTTTTTTTGAAATGGAGTCTCACTCTGTCACCCAGGCTGAAATACAGTGGCACAATCTCAGCTCACTACGACCTCTGCCACCCGGGTTCAAGTGATTCTCCTGCCTCAGCCTCCTGAGTAGCTGGGATTACAGGCGTGCACCACCATGCCTGGCTAATTTTTTTGTATTTTTAGTAGAGATGGGGTTTCACCATGTTGGCTAGGCTGGTCTCAAACTCCTGACTTCAGGTGATCCGCCCTCCTCAGCCTCCCAGTGCTGGGATTACAGGCATGAGCCACCGCCCCCACCCAAGGATTACTGACATTTTGAACTTGAACAAGTGGGTAAGTGGAGTTGCTGTTTAGTGAGATGGGGAGTGCTGGCGTAGGGCCTCTGCTTTAGACATAAACGGTCTCTGAGAGGAGAGAGTCTTTGGAACCTGGTGTCTGAGGTAGACAGAGAGACTGGCAGCTCAGGTAGGAGTGGGGGCTTGGGGAGCCCCACCTTCCACAGTGTGGGGGAAGTGGGAGGCCATTAGAGTATCGCTAGCCATCTTGTTCATTCATGAATACATTTGTTCATTCGTTCAGCAAAAATGTATGGAGCAGCCAGGATAAGCCGGACACTTTTCTGGATGCTGGGAAATAGCGGAGAACAAGAGACAGTGTTGCCAGTCTAATTTGGTTCCTTGCCTCGAGGTGGAAAAAGACAGGTAATGAATAAGCAAACACATGTAAAAGAGAAGATGATCTTACAGAAGGACCGTGTCACAAGAAACAGTAGAGGGTGGTGGAGAGTGCCAGGAAATCAGAATCAGGTAGGAGGTCACCCTGGCAGCTCTGAGGACCAGTCTCAGACTCCCAGGGGGACCCGGCTCAGTTTGTCTTCTTTTTATCCCACAGAATGGCTGCTATACCATAAGCAAGGGGAGGGAAGAAGAGTGGCCCCGGGGGCCTTTGGGGAGGGCTTTGTCCTAGAGGAAGAATCTCTTGGCCAGGTGCAGTGGCTCACGCCTGTAGTCCAACACTTTGGGAGGCTGAGGCGGGCGGATTACCTGAGATCAGGAGTTTGAGACCAGCCTGGCCAACATGGCGAAATCCCATCTCTACTAAAAATACAAAAATTAGCCGGTAATCTCAGCTACTTGGGAGGCTGAGGCACGAGAATCACTTGGACCCAAGAGGTGGAAGTTGCAGTGAGCCAAGATCACGCCATTGCACTCCAGCCTGGGCAACAAGAGCAAAACTCTGTCTAAAAAAAAAAAAAAAAATCTCTTGAGGTAAGGTCGCATCTGTGAAGATGTCCTTGTTATCAAGCTCTGGGAATTAGAAACCTCTGCCAGAACAGGTAGAAATGGAGAGTCAAGGGGACAGGGTGCTGGGTGTGGTGGCTAACACCTGTAATGCCGGCACTTTGGGAGGCCAAGCTGGGAGGATCACTTGAGGCCAGGAGTTTGAGATCAGCTTGGAGAACACAGCAAAACCTTGTCTCTACAGATAATTGCCAAAAACATTAGCCTGACATGGTGGCATACACCTGTAATCCCAGCTACTCGTGAGGCTGAGTCAGGAGAATTGATTGAGTCAGGAGGTCCAGGCTCAGTGAGCTGTGATTGTGCCACTGAACTCCAGCCTGGACAATAGAACAAGACCTATTTAAAAAAAAATTAGCCAGATGTGGTGGCGCATATGCCTGCAAGTCCCACCTACTCGAGAGGCTGAGGCAGGAGATCACTTGAGCCTGGGAGTTTGAGGCTGGGGTGAACTGTGATCGCAGTGCTGCACTTTAGCCTGTGAGACAGAGTGTAACCCTGTCTCAAAAAGCAAACAGCTGGGCGTGGTGGCTCACATCTGTAATCCCAGCACTTTGGGAGGCTGAGGCGGGCGGATAACCTGAGGTCAGGAGTTTGAGACCAGCCTGGCCAACATAGTGAAATCCCATCTCTACAAAATATACAAAAAATTAGCCAGGCATGGTGGCACATGCCTGTAGTCCCAGCTACTCAGGAGGCTGAGGCAGGAGAACCACTTGAACCCAGGAGGTGGAGGCTGCAGTGAGTTGACATCATGCCACTGCACTCCAACCCGGGCAATAGAGCTGGAAAAAAACAAAGAAAATATGGCATACATGCATGGTGGAATACTAGTCAGCTTTAAAAAGAAGACTGTCAGCTGGGTGCAGTGGCTCACCCCTGTAATACCAGCACTTTGGGAGGCTGAGGCAGGCAGATCACCTGAGGTTGGGAGTTCCAGACCAGACTGACCAACATGGCAAAACACCATCTCTACTAGAAATACAAAAATTAGCCAGTTCGGTGGTGGGTGCCTGTAATTCCAGCTACTCGGGAGGTTGAGAATTGCTTGAACTCAGGAGGTAGAGGTTGTAGTGAGCCAAGATTGCCCCACTGCACTCCAGCCTGGGCAACAAAGCAAGATGTGTCAGGAAAAAAAAAAAAACAACCACAGACAGAAACAAAGCACTCACGTGAACTAATAGATTGAGAACTCACTCATTATCATGGGGAGGGCACCAAGCCACTCCTGAGGGATCCACCCCTATGATGCAAACACCTCCCACCAGGCCCACCGCTAACACTGGGGCTTACATTTCAACGTGAGATTTGGAGGCGCCAAACTTAGATCTAAGCTGTGTCAAACGCCAGCCCCTCTCCTGCCGGGTGTCCTGCTAGATCACATGTCCCACTTTCATTGCGTTAGATGTGGCCATGGGAAGTCAGGTACGTGTCTGTCATAAAAGCCCACACAACCTTCTACACCATTCTCCTTGTTCTCCCCAGGCTGCTGGCTGGTTACAGATGCCCAAGGCCAATGTGGAAGCCAGGTGTCAAAGATGGCAGAGGGCTAGGCATGGTGGCTTACACCTGTAATCCCAGCACTGTGGGACACTGAAGCAGGAGGACCACTTGAACCCAGGAGTTTGAGACCAGCCTGGGCAACATAGGGAGACCCCACCTTTACAAAAAAATTAAAAAATTAGCCGGGCGCAGTGGCTCACATCTGTAGTCCCAGCTGCCTGGGAGGCTGAGGTGAGAGGATTGCTTGAGTCCAGGAGGTTGAGGCTGCAGTGAGCAGTGACTGCACCACTGCACGCCAGCCTGGGTGACAGACAGAGCAAGACTCTGTCTCAAAGAAAAAAAAAAAGTTTGTAACTTTACGGAACTCAGGCCAACCGGATTTCATATGAAGAACTACACTTGTATTACATTAAGCCACTGGAACCCTGCTGTTTGTCTGTAATAGCAGCTGATGTCACCTTAACTATAGCTGAAGCCATGGGAGCAGAGCAGCCAGTGCAGGGAGAGGCAGGAGGAGAACTGAGGCAGGACCCTGGAGACACCTCATGTAAAGAGTGGGTGACAGGGAGCTGGCACAAAGGAGACTGAGTAGGAGGCAAGAGGAGGATGAGGGCAGAGTGGGCTTCCGGAAGAGAAGGAATGTGGTGGCCAGGCACGGTGGCTCACGCCTGTAATCCCAGCACTTAACAGGCCGAGGCAGGCGGATCACTTGAGGTCAGGAGTTCGAGACCAGCCTGGGCAACATGGTAAAACCCCATCTCTACTAAAAATACAAAAACTATGCCGGGCGCGGTGGCTCACGCCTGTAATCCCAGCACTTTGGGAGGCCGAGGCGGGTGGATCATGAGGTCAAGAGATCGAGACCATCCTGGTCAACATGGTGAAACCCCGTCTCTACTAAAAATACAAAAATTAGCTGGGCATGGTGGCACATGCCTGTAGTCCCAGCTACTCGGGAGGCTGAGGCAGGAGAATTGCTTG